>VNJZ01006725.1:0-105790 GCA_008042795.1 Drosophila asahinai | reverse complement strand
TGATTATTATGAAATATTGGTGCAGATGAGTATAAAATGTATACTTTCGTAGTATTAAATTGATAAGCATTTTATTAAGAAATTTGTCATACTCAAGAGTATAGAATTCATGTAACAATCGTATAGGTTCTATGATGATTTTTTTTTTTGGGTGTAGTCATTATTTATGTGGCAGCTGTAATGAAATACTTGACATAAAAAAACGGGATAAGATATGCCGGTATGTTGCTACTTAATATATATTAATAAAACCGAAATATTTGGCTATAAACTGGGATTTTTCTGATTAATAGCTTAGGGCGGAATTGCTCAAACTGTGCCAGCGAATAAACAGCACCGAAAATATCATAAAATATTGCTGTCAATAGGTGGGCAAAATTTATGGCCCACATGCTTATCCCGTATATGCAACTTTTATTGCAACTGCAACTGCAACTTCGGTTGCAACTTTTGCCTAAACAAAAGAGGGGCGCGTGCATGGGAAAGGCATGCGTTTTTATTTACAGGGCATCATGCCCCCTTCTCCCAATAAAATACGGAAATTGTAAAGTTTCGGCGAAAGGAAAAAAACATAAATAGTGTAAATGCAGTGGCAGCAACAACACGAGGTGGTGCTCCCATTCTTCCCTTCCTTCCCCATGCAGTTCCCTTTTGCGTTCCCGTTCCCTTTCCCGTTAGATGTACAATTTCCCTCCCCCACAGATATCCCAGAGCCATGAGTAATTGTTCCATTTTTCTGGAGTGTTTGGCAATTGCCTTTTAGTGGATTTCATTGGATTTTCCGCCCATCCAACTCCTCTTGTAAATACTAAAAAAAAGAAGGAATAAACTAAACAAATGACATGCTAAGCGCGTCAGTTCATTTGTTAAAATCGAGTGGGGGAGGGGGCTTGGAGCCCAGCGACAGCCTTTCACTTTGACTGCCATGCCATGTGGTGTTGCATTTCACTTGCGTCGTGTTTTGCTTGTCGTGGTGTGACTCTTTCTCTTCGAGGCTCATTTAAAAAACGATTTGTTTTGCTCGAGTTAACAAAAGTAATTTTTCTTCTTTTTTATCTTTTCGGCCGTATGTGTGTGTGTGTGCCCAGCGACAACTTTTAGCGTATTAAATTGTTAAGAAGAATAATTTGTATTTATTCTTGTGGGAAAGTTTTCTCCGGCAATAGCTCTGTCTTTTTCTCCCATGCCCCTTGGCACGGCGCGCCGTACTTGCTAATTTTAGCTCGGAGAACAACAAAAAGCCGTATGAGAGCGCGTAAGGGACGCATGGAGAGCGGGCTCTCTCAGCTTGTGACAGAACTTTAGCGAGATGCACGGCATGTGGCGCCGTGGCTTAGTTGGTTAAAGCGCCTGTCTAGTAAACAGGAGATCGTGAGTTCGAATCTCGCCGGGGCCTATGTTCAGTTGGTGAGCATTTACTTTTTTTTCCTTCTTACTTTATATATTTATTTATTAATAATAAGCAGGCGATAAAACATTTTTAATGGATTTCTTAGTGAGAATGAACATTAGTGGGTTTTTTATATAACCAATAATCTTGTTTGTATTTAAAATAAAAAACCAGCAATTTTTTCCCATTCATATATTTTATTTGATGGTTTTTCTTGTTTCCACCAAATGAATATTTTATTTAAAGTATTCCCACTCAAATTGCCTGATTAAGAAGTGAATTTTCACCCAATCTTTCCATCCAATTTATCTTTTCTCCAGTAATAGTCATAGAAATCTCTACAATTTGCTCAGCTCATTACTTTGTGTGTTATCGCAGCCGCCGCAATAACAATACGGAATTGCCTGAGGTGTGAAGTAAGTGCATATTGATAATCGAATGATCTTTTATTGATCAATCAACGGGCAGTGCCTAGTGCCTGTGTGGAAGTTCAATCAGGCGTCGAGTGCAGTTCATTGAACCAGAATGGGAAATCCAAAGTTCGAACTCCAAAATTAAAATGTATCCAAATTCCTGGCACGCTTCTGAGCTGCTTTAAATTACCCACATATTAAGCACGTAGTGAGTGGAGCATGGGGGGAGTCCGAAGACACCAATAATAAAATCGGCTCCAATGGCTGTCACGCTCTGACAATAATTAAAATGTCAAAAAATATGCCTGTCAAATCGCGGTTTCGGAAGGTGCTCGATTGAGTTATGTTGGGCTGGGTTCTGGGTTTCCTTGCCACCGATGGATCGATGGGACTGCAACTTGGAGATGGGAGAGGCAACCGTTAAGGGGGAGGGCGCTCAATTTATGCAAATGAGGCCTTCATTTTCTCCGAGTCGTCGGCTTTGGTAATGTCGAAATTTATGTGCAGGCCCTCAATAAAAACTGAAGTTGACAAAAAAATGAAATAGTCGCGGGGTATTTAAATAAATCCATGCATATATGTATGGAATTGCCTTTTATTATATTCTTAATTATGCTTACAAAAAAGTGTGACGTTTTGGCGTGACACTTTATGAAAATTTACGATCACTTTTGTGGTTATTTAGCATAATATGGTATGGTCGTAAAAGAAATATCTCTGGGAACATCTATACCCAAAGTATTATCCGCTTTGTCTGGACCTCGAGCGCTCACTACTGTGCCACGCCGTCTTTTGTGGATCTTTTGTTCGGTCTCTCGCCTAATTTATGATCGTGGGCAGCGTATTTTGACAATTTGATTTGAGTCGGGGGCGAGCATATCAATCAATGGGGACTCGGCATATGCATGCATGTCCCCCGATCCAGATGACAATGAAGAGTTAACAGTCGCTGTCTATTAAAGCCCAATTAGTGGCGCTTTATTGAGTTGTCGTTTGGCTGGGTAATAAATCTTTGACAAGAAGCTGCGCCGCCCGTCGCCTGCACTCCTTGGCTCGGGTAGATAAACGGCGATAAATCAAACCGTGGGCGGTATGATAAGCCGATCTGCTTAGCATTTGCAGGTGATTGCTTTTTTATACCAAGCTTTTTTTATACCCCCAGCCAGCAGCGATAGGAAAGCGGCGACAGTTCTCACCCCAAATCTGCGGCCGGAGAAATTGCAATCCGTATCTATTCCGGCATTTGGCATCTCAAATTAGCAGCCATCCACAAACAATCACCGGAGTGCCAAATTGAATTCACAGTTGGCTAAACCTCGCACCCTCCGCTCCCCGCCTTTTGTGTTATTTTTTCTTGGGGTAATCGAAATGCATTTTTGTGTAAAGGGGGAGGGAAAGGATATCCTGCAACCGAATACCTTATTGGCCAATATCCGATAAAAGCAAATACGCAAAAGAATAAATTACAATCGCGTTGACAGCGCAGATTTCCACTCCAGACTCCTCCAGGGGTTGTTTACCAGAAAAACGCCCACAAAAATCCATATAATCGCAGTGGGAAATGTTGCAATATCTCCGGAATGGCACATCATAATGGAAAACGATGCCCTATCGCCCGGATGAGATCTATTCCTGCCGATGATGGGCTCTGACACGACCAATTTAGATTGGAATTTCTCCTCTGAACATTCTGGCTTTCTCCCTGGGATGCATTAGATTTATCAACGCTACCGTTTTCGGGGGATTATCGCGAGGCCTCCATCTGGGTCCAATTCATTAATGAAAAATGAATGCGGCTATTGAGAATGCCTCCATTTGATTAAATTAGACTAATAACGTGTAAACTATGGGCAGTTCCCCAGCGGAAAGCATTGTTCCATCGAGTGGCTTGGCCCACCAAAGGAGAGCCCGAAATCAAAGCCGATTAGGTAAAAGTTTTCCAGTGAAAGTTCACCGCAACGCATTTGAATATAAAACACCCAATGCGCGTTCTTACAAATTAATACAAGCCGCGGAGGAAAAAACAAACGAAGAAATTATGTAAAAAATTTGAAGCGGAAAAAAGTTGTAAAATGTAAAAACAAACACATGTTAAAAATGCCCGAAATTATGTCCGAAAAATGTCTTAAGAAAGATGTTAAAAACTGTAAATTGTTTTGCATGAATAAAAACGAAACGAACAGAAAACCCAACTAGGCCACGCCCCTTTTTGCCTAGGAGTGCGTGACCAGTGACAGGCCAATTTCAGAGGCGCCCGCAGAGATCCCCGGCCTCCAGTCTCCCGATCCCGGTCTCCATTCCAAGTCGCCCAGCTCCAGGTTTGTTTTTCCGCATTTTCTTGCTGGATATTTTTGTGGCCGCGGCTTTTTCTTGTCCACTAAACAACCAGTTGGAGTGGAAATGAAATATGTAGATGAGTCTTTAATTAATTTGAGACACGACAAGGCAAGTGGCGTCGTCTGTGGCTGCGTCTGCGACAGCGTTGTCTGCCTCCTGCCGCTCCGGCATTTCCTCCTCGCTTTTTAGGCCAAGAATCTAGTCGGAGGAGGTACCTGCTCTGCGGCAGGTGTTGAGTCATTTGGTTGACTGGCCATTAGAGTCTCCATTGATCACCGATCATTGATCGAGTGGCTCGGGGCGGCTTAGGCTTTGACTCTGGAAGCCCTGAGGGGCTCTAGTACTCGAAATCATAGAGTTGCTGATTTTCTATAGGTTAAACTGGTTGAACTAATGCCTCTAATGACTTTTTAATATTTTTAATAATTTTTTTCTACTAATAGTACTAGCTCTTCTCCTTAAATTCTTTCATTAAGATCTTATTAGAGCACTCTAAAGTCGAATAAGAAACAGGGAAACCCTTCCTTTCCTTCGAGCATCTCCCTCCCTGTGTTCATGGTCACTCTCCTCAATCCCCGATCCCCGATCCCCGATCCCCGGTCCATAGACATCATTTATATGCACTGCCTTAGATCTCTGACCTCTGTGCCAAATATTTGCATTTGGCATTAAGTCGATCATAAATTTTAGAACCGAGCAGTCTACTAAAGCCGGCTCCGCTCCACTGCGATTCTGTGTCACCCGGCAGAGGCCTCAAGCTGTCAACATTGTCGCCGTGGCTGGGAGATAAGGCGGGCACTATCAGACCGGGTCCAGACCCACAGCCAAGTCGCGGGGGCGTGTCTAGGCATCACCCTCATCCGTGGGCAAAGACAAGCAGGCCTCATTGTACTCACACTCCCGTATTTGCCTATCGCCGGAGGCATGGATTTAGCAATTTTACGACCCTTTTGCAAACAGCATCAATTATTCGAATTCCCAGAATGATCCTAACCCAATTCGGCCATTCTGGCTGCCAGTATCACGAATCAATTAGCCAAGGCGCACTCGTATGTTTTGTAAGATACGCTTGCCGATGATTTATGCAATGCTACAAATGGAAACTCTTAATTACAATTATTTGACAGACAGGCAAGGGGCAAGGAAATCAAACTTAAACTGTTATAAGTCGCATATATATTATTTAGCTGGCGTTGCCTGTCACAGCTGCGGTTGTCAAATTGTTAACCGTTGGACTTCGGGCTGCCAAGTCGGCACAGTTGCCCGGCCTGTCAGCGACGCTCCAGCGTCTGGTTAGACGGCATTTTTTACAGGCCAGCGCCGGAGTCGGAGTCCGACCGGAGCCACAAAAACAGAAGTCCATAAAACATTTTTAGCATGTGCAGACTGGCGGCTTTTAAAATATTCAATCTGGCCTAGGCGACAGATGCGGGCTGATGATCTGGTCGTGTCAATGGTCTGAGGTTTTCGCATTTTATGGCCCCAGCAATGATGGTCCATCGTACAAAGAATGACAAACTTCCTTACAACTGATTATTGTATGTGATGCACTAAGAGAAATATATTTTACATTGATTTTGGGAAGTATTGAACATTTTTAAGATATATAGAAATATATAAAAGTACGCCAATACCTCGCTATACAGCCTTTCTTTATCTTTCCAAGTTCGCTAAAACGGCCCTCTTAATTAGGGTACATTTTCGATTTATAAACTTTATATGATGTCGATGTATCTACAGAATAATTGATTTATTATACAGATTTTCGCATTGCGGCCAAGTTTCATGGATCGTACCTAGGCCGTAAATCGCGGTATTGGTGTAAATCCTATTTGTAAGTTCTTTATTTTTGCTTGCTCCTATAGCAAAAGAAATATGAAAATATATAAAGTTTTATCCGAATTTATTTCTGTGTGCTAATAGCTCCCCAGGCAGACAATGTTCCCAACCCAGCCGTGACCAGATAAATTAAGCCGCAGTCAAAGTTCAAAGAGTTCTCCCCCCATCGACGACATTTGACATGGCAAACGATTCGTTAGTTCCCGCCTCGCTGACACACATATTATGCAGTTCCCGAAATATATACACATATATAGCCAAAACGGAAGCCACCAAAACTGGAGCGTAACCAATGCGGCAGGCTGGGTCCCACAGCCAAAGTGTCGCCTGTCAAGTTTGGGGATTTGAATTGGGATGGGAAACGGCTCTGACAATGGGCCTCGAAAGGGGCCTGCAGCCGTATTTTTAGCTGTCGCCAGCCCTCGAGACGTTTGACATGAGAAATAACATTTCAATTAGTTGATCGAATGCTCGATTTGAGCTAAATTGCCGTTGGGAAGCGAGGGGGCCCTCCCAAAAGAGATATGGAGGAGGAATGCGTGGCGTTGTGGGGATAGCTGCTAGCTAATGCTAATGCCTGCTCAAATGTTGATTCCCGGACACATTTGCAGCTGATCCAGATAGCACGTGCAAATGTGTGTGCGGTATCGCAAAGTGTAATTCCAAATGGTATCTAACAGATACACGCGCCGCACCGAGCTGCGAATGTTAATGTAAATGCATCTGCCGGTGTATGTGTGCGGGGCGTAAATAGTCCAGAGCGCGCTTAGTTGCGTTCGCAATTAATTCACAGTAAACAGCAAATGTTGCAAATAAATTAGCGGCGACAAAAAGTATCTGCAAGCGAAAACAAAAACAGTCACGACAAAATCGAGTCTGAGCCGCATAAAGTGCAATCGAACCCGCATGCGACACAGCCACTTTGCTTATCGCCAGCTAACATCGACTTTGGAGCTGCCAACGTCGATTGTTTGGCGATTCGTTTGGGTAAAGTAATACCTCTTAATCTAATTTTTAATTAAAGGATTTCAATTATTAGTAAGCGAAAAGGTAACACATTATTTTGGATGACTCGAGGTCAAGTCGGCTGATGAAATCTACATAAACCGATAGGACAGGCTACTTGGCATAAATATGCTTCAGTTTCCAGCCAAAGAACCTACTCAGTACTTCTTTTTTACTGACTTAATCTCAACATTTTGCGTGGATGTGAAAGCAGTTTATCGCAGAATTGGTACTTGGTAATTTTAAGCGGCAACCCTGCAGGAACTTTGGGCTTAATCCTGGAAGGTCTCAGTTTTCTTCATAGCAGGGACATCTTTATAATATTTTGGTTACTTCTTCCTGACTGATTCAACCTTTAAAATGTTACGTGGTTTTTGATTCGTACTTGAGAATTTTAAGATGCAATTTTAAGATCATGGTGGGTCTTCATAATATTTTGACTCGCCTTGGCCTATTAAGTACTCAAGGAAAACGTATTATATAATATTTTGTATATGAGAAATAAGGCTCATTAAATACTCATTAGAGGGTATCCCCATTTCGATGACTAAGTGCAAAGCTGAAACGCCATCGGAAAACGTCATAATTATCGGGGGTAGCTGGCTGAGTGGGCCGTCAGCTACATACGGCTACAGCGACAGCAACAGCAACAGATACAGAGACAGATACAGGGCGCGCAGATACAGATACACTTAATACTACGTTTGTTTGCCAGCCACAATGCAAAATATATTGACTTAGGTCAGTGGCTCATTGAACGCAAAATGCAAATTGTTGTTGCCACTGCTGCCGGTCGGGCGGTCGGTCGGTCGGTAATTCGCACTTCACACCCCGACGTGCATGTGTGCCTGAACGAGTGTATATCGGTGGATCCGCGCACTCGCACACTGTGTATCTGCAAGATACAAGACTGCAAGTAGCTAGCTGGCAAATGTGATAAACAAACCTGACGCCAGACGCCTTGTGAGCAGTTAAAATTAAAGGCAAACAACGGAAAATATTACCTCATCGCGGAGGGATGGCATAAGTTATAGACCAGACCGATATATCAGGCGATCAAGGTTGCTGCCATTGGAATGCCGAATTCAGGAGAAGAACTAACTCTTTGGAATATTGAGTTACCGGCCAATCGGCCATTACCCGCATCCAACTATCAAGTTACTCGGAGAGCCGAAATTATTGACCAGTCCGCAGTTAATTTTTATGGGTGGCGTCAATCTTCATGAGAAACGGTCAGAGAATATTCTGGGAAGTAACTTCCATTTAAATGCTCATTAATTAGATAATCATAAAGATATTACTGGACATAGAATCCAAATCTTGCTCAATGAACATGGAAACAGCTCATAAAAATTCCAAAGTCTAATAGAGCCATAAGAAATCTGTCAGAGCCTGACAGCCAGACAATAAAAGCGCGCCCAGCTAATAAAGAAAGATATATAAATATTTCGTGGCCCCCCGACTAAATATTCCACAGAGAGTGAAAGTGAAAATCAGCATAAAAATTGTTAACTAAATTGTTATTCAACAAAAACAACTCAGCCATAATAAACAACAGACTACACGCTCAAATTTAGATAAGAGCCTCGAAGAGATACTCGGATCGGGGATAGCATGTTATGCTTTTTTGTCGCCGCCATGTATCATCCGAACCGAATCGAATCTATGCGATACGAATCGAGGAAATTTCAGCTTTCAGCACTGCCATCTGCATCCGAAAATCTCCAGAGCGCCGAGAAAAACTTTACGATGTGCCAGACTATTAAAGATATTTAGATACTCCTGGCCGGGGCTGGCACTCTATTTTTGGCTCAGCCTTTGACTCAATTAGGTCCAAAGTGTGTGTTTGCATTAATTCGACCTCAAAATGGACTACACTTGAACGCTCGATTGGCTGATGATTGCCCAAGTGTTCGGCACCCGATGATCGTTCGATTTGACCAATTGCGGCTAATTGCTGACCAGCCTGGACCACCTGCATGGTGGCTTTCCGGAGCACGCGACTTCCATCGAGGTGCGATGACAGCCAGTCTTTTGTTCAGCGGCCCCGTTTATGGACACTTAACAAGGCCTGGCGCTATGCCAGCTATGTCTGGGCCTGTCCAGCATTTGTCACAGTCCGAGCACTTGTAGATCCAGATAGCTGGCAGGCTGGCTCAGGTGGAACTGGCAGTTAACAACTTCTCCCGCGTTTATCGCCCATCGACACTGACAATGTAATTGTGATTTATGCAAATTGCCAGGCTCGACACCTTTTTGGCGAATTTATGCTGGCATTCAATTTGACCACCTCCCATTCTCGGGGCAGACTTTCTTCTTTCTCAGATGGAGATTTGCTTATTATGCTTGGCCATCGAGGAACCGTTTATTGACTCGGTCTGCGAAACAAAATAATTGGGCGGGCGATGGAGGTGGAGCCGCGGAACCCACACGAACTCTCTTGTTTTGATTTCTATTAATATTTTCTTTGGAAAAATGATTGTTGCACCCCATAAAAAGCCGTACACTGAGGCACGGACAGGCATTAATCAGCCGGAAAGCCGAAAAAACTCTGGAAAAAAATCCGCAATTGAAGTAGTTCTGTTTGCTTAGGCCAAATGAAAACAGGCGGACGTAGCCAAAATATCTGCAGATCTCGGGGGGGGGGAAATACTACCAGTAAATGGGGCCTGTGTGTGGGGAGGCCGAAACATGCGTCAATAACCCCATTCCGCATCGAAATGAATCGATCGATCCGAGGCGATGCTATGCGATTGAGCAGATCCTTTGCTCGCAGCCATCAGTGCGGATGATGAAGATGCTTTTCCTGTATTTTTATTAGCTCTCCGCTCTCGCCGGCTAAGTGGGCAATAAAAGCGGTTAGGCAGAGAGCGAGTGGTATCTGGCCAACCTTATAGTGGGCCAGACGCTCTTGGCTTATCTCATCTGACCACTCTCCTGGTCACTCGCCTCCCTCTTGGCCAGTGCCATTGCAATTGGCAATAGGTGTTAGTGGCCAGTGTTAGTTTATGCGTGCTCTGGTTTCATGATGTGTGAATGGGCTCGTTAAATGTTTGGCCTGCCGGAGATGGAGTGAGAAATTTGCCAGGTTTGCCAACTGGTTTGCAGAAGGTTCATCCGGGCCACTAACTTAATTTACTTATTGGTTTTTTTCGTTAGAAGTCGTAATTAGTTCATTAATTAAGTAATTAGATCTGTAACACCTTTGTCTCAATAGTATTTAAGTCCTGCTATTACAAAAATAGCTTTTAAATTTTATTTGTATGAATTTAGGTAAAGTAAGCATGCTTTTTGTAGATGTATGAATAATTAGCTGGCAAATGAATAGTACATTTTTCAAAGTAATGATCCATCTCATTGCCACTGCATTCCGCACGCTCATCCAGCCCGTTTCGGTTTCAGTTTCCCAACTCTGCTCCTCTGCTCCGGCGGATACATCTGCTCCACTGATGCAACAATGTTGCCCAATGGAACACTTGTGGAGCACCTGAGATTCTCGGTTCGAAGCGAAAGCCATTGGAATGAATGTCTGTGCCATAATTTGCGCTAGATTTTGTAGGCCATGTTCCAGACATTTGTGTTTCGTTTCGATGTTTGTTTGCTCTTCGTACATACTACACACTCGTAGCGTTGCATAAATCATAGATTCAACGCACTGAGAGTGCGTAAATAACGCGGGGATTACGGCGGAAATTATGGTGGTGGTGGCCCGATTAATCAGGGGCCTGATACTGCTGACAATGGTATCTACACAGGACCAAAATCGCATTTAGTTTGGGTAGCAACAACTTTTATTTCCGACTCCTATTGATATTAAATTTGAACCGTATAAAATTGATGCACTCGAAATATGAAAAAAGTAACCTATAAAATTTTATTGAAATACAATCCCATTTTGCGCCACTTGAGATCATTTTTTCTTACTGTCTCCCAGTCAGAAATCGAGTGTGTGTGCGGCTTCTGTTCTGGCTTCTGTCCCACTCGAGTGCATTTTTATGATCGCTCATTAATTTTATGGCTTTTCATTTGTCGGATGCGAAGGCGGAACTCGGCGATAAGACCGCCTCGATCGCCATCCTCGATCCCACACATATGGCTTTGCATCGAGCTCGTTAGACTTGTGATTGATTGGGTTCCGATCCTCTCCAGCGGCCGAGTAGCACGTATTAAACACTTGCTCCAATGACCGCGATCAGGTCGCGATCGCATAACTCGCGGACGCAGGATCTGGGCGACGGATTGCGAAACCGTTGAAAGCCATGGCCAAAACACGTCCCACAATCAGCTAATTGGACGCCCGACTGCCCGGTGTCGCTTTCATTAGCATGCAAATGCAGATCGCAGCGATATGTGGTCTGTGGTCCGCTTCTGTTCCTTAATGGCTGCGACGTGTTTCGGTGCCTGCTCTTTTGTAATTAATGTGATCCGCCGACTGACCTTAACTGTGTGTTGTCAGACTGATTAAAAAGTGTTGAAAAACAAGTTGTTACTCTGCCCCCGCTGGATACGGGGATATTGGAGGATCCTGAAACCGAAACTGGCTCGCGGGCATTTTGTCATTTTAATGGCGGCTCAGGAATTGGCTTTCGGCTCTTGGCTTTCGATTTTTGAGTCTAATTAAGGCGAACATGTGGCAAGATCAATGTCGGCGGCGCCGCGGTGGCGTGCGTACCAGTATCTGACAGCGAATAAAACCAATATACTTATGCCAGCTTCCGAAAATTAATTATTTATGCCATTCCCAGCCTCCTTGTTGCCTTAATTGCACTTCGCCAGCTGACAAATTGCGATCGCGTAATGGGCTTTTCGTCTGGCATTGTTATTGCGAGAATTATGCGCATTTTGCATGCGATTTATGCGAGGCATGCGAAATCCCCACCACGACCATGGCATTGAACCTGGCCGAGGGATGTCTTCATCGGGATCGGCTCCAGTCAAGCTGTCAGCCACCGAAAGCAGTTTCGTTTTACTCTGAAAGAGGGATTTATGCAATAGACAACGTTATTTGGAGGAACACACCTACAATTGACATCGTTCATGCTGAGGAAATACAGGAAAACACGCTCTACATGGATAAAAATATTAATTGACGAGATAAATACTTATTCTTTAAATTTAGACCATATAAAAATGTATTTTGTTCTTTATATGCTCTTTAGAATTTAATCTTATATAGCCTATGGAACTATGAGAATTAACCAGTATAGACTTTCCCACTTATAAATTAATCAATTTATCAGTTAACTGGCATTTATTTCCTATATTAATTTACCAATTTAAATGCTCATTAGTTTCCACTAAAAAAATATATATAGATTTAAAGCTCGAATTTACCCAGACATTTCTCTTAAATCAAACAATTGTTTTCAGTGCCCGTTTACCCATGCAAATTCACTTAACTCCGAGTGTGTGGGCTCGAGGCTCAAGTCAAAGTCGTGAGTTCATAATAGACCCAGTTGATGAGTTGGTCCTGCCTACCAAAATATTGTCACCCATTTGCATGCAAATTGCACGCGGAAGTGGCCGCTAACAAGACTGTTAACTCAATTGAACTTGGCCAGAACTTCGCAGGGCTCCACCCAGACCGAAGTCAAGCAGTCAAAGTGCAAATATGTGGCCACCCGACGACGCCTCTGCATTACTCAAGCTCACGCCCGCGAATACAATTCAATCCAGAGGTCCGCCCGGGGTCGAGCCCAGCTAATGAAGTTGAGGCGGAGTCTGGAAGTTATAGGGAACCGAAGCTGGCTAAATTTAGACGGGCTGGCCAAGAGCCCAGCTCTGGGCCTTGCCACCTACGATAAATCAAAGTTAATCAGATCTAGTTTCGATTGGGTTTTTATGGCTCGCTGCGCTCGCCTGCCATTCGCTCCATTCGATGCCATTTAAATTAGCTGCCGGGTTATTTATCACATTGTTGGCTCTTTGCAGGTTTCGTTTAGCGCCAGGATGCCGCTAAGTCCAGACACAAAGGCCCTGGGGTCCGACTCCTCCAAGCCGGGCCTGTCTCAGTCTGCTGCACTCGACTGGCACTGAATGGAGATCAGCTACCAGCCAGCCTAGTCGATAATTACGCATATTTTGTTGCCTGTTTTGACGCTGCTTTTTATTTTTATTCAATTTTATGCAGTCGCTCTCTGGGGTAAGGGTATCGAAAGCCTGCTGGACTACGGAAGAGGTCTCAACTTATCGGCGGATTCTCGTAAATTTCCCCTTTAATTGGTCAGCTGAAAACTAGTTCAACTCAAAAGCCAGTTGGCAGGAAATATGACTTGAAGAGATTCCCGTAATAGGTACTAAATATTAAGGCACAGCTAATGGACCAATTAATTGTCTCTTAATGGTTGTAATTCTAGTTATTGAAACTTAATAAATAACCAGGGATTTCTGTTAAATAAAACTCTTAAATTTATCCCCTAATTGCTTCTTGATTGTTTTTCCCTCCAACATAGTTTATTTGCTTTGAGCAGCTAATATAAATAAGTGCAGTAGCTCGTCGCCCTCTTAATCGACCATTAAAGCTATTTGTTCGCCATCTAATAAATCTATTTATAGTCGGCTTGTTATTCCTGACCTCTATCATTGATAGTTTACACTGGGAGAGGCGTAGGAAAATAATCCACAAGGGCATGAAAACTTCGGCGCCTCTATAAAAATGCGCCGCCGAAGTTTAATATTATTTTCCTCTACTCCATTTAGCATGGCGGGCATTGGCCATCGCTTGGGTTTTAGTAGCTGTTAAATGGCAGGGACGCAGTCGGTGGTCTCCGCCAGAGATCTAGGTTTTAACACCCGGCCAGAGTCGGGACTGCTCTGGATCTGGGCAGCGAAATGGGTTTCGGCTTACACACTTGTTGCCGACTCCTTGCCCACATGCAAGATTCGAGTCTCGAGTCTCGAGTCTTGTCATCGCCTGGAATAAGGCGCTTATTTATTTGCCAGAGTTTATAAGAATCTCAAGGTATCGCGTTGCAGAGACGTATCGCAATTATAAATCAGTTTAAGTCGCCTCGCCTGGACCCCCTGACATTAAGCAATGAAACCTTTTGAGCTCTGTTTGGCTTTGTCTTTGTCAAGTGGGCCGTCGGCAGTCGGCCCTCCACAGTCACCTGTCCGTCAATCCTGTCCAGATCTTGCAGCCTTCCACGCTCCGTGTGGCACCTTTGTTTGCACAACTCCGAACCCCGACGAACTGATTGCCAAACACTGCCGAACGGACAAATGAATGATTGCCCCTGCTCGGATCTTACGGATCTCTCGCCGATCTCTCTCACGGATATGCCATGTCTATGTTTGCTAATAACTCAACAGCTAATCAGCAGAGATCGAGGCGGGGCGGTGCGGGAAGGGGGCGCTCTCAGCGTGTAGCCCGCAATTAAGCGAGCAGAAATGTATCTCTCTATCGCAGCAGCATCTTTGTATCTTTGTATCTTTTGGTATCTGCATCAACAAACATGCATCAGCACATGCCGCGCTGCATTAGACAAATCAATTATGCTGACTCTTGGGTGGGGCCCGCGATATGTTTGAGCATCTAATGGAGATGGGGATAAGCCGATCAGTTCGGGTATGGGAACGGAATTCGGAATTCGGAATTCAGAATGCAGAAAGAGGCTTAGGTCCTCTTCGAGGTACACTGAGATGAATTACCAGAAGCATGGAGAGTTTGGATTACAAAAAGATTTGAAATTTAAAATTTAAAAAAGACAGGTAACCATAATCCATCTAAGATTTTCTTCAATTGTTTTATTATTTTGGGACGAACACTATAGATTAATAAAAATTAAACATAAAATGCTGGATGTTTGCATTATATTATTATAACTATATTATATTGTTACTATATTAATTTACTCTGTTGTTTATCTTAAGAAAATGTTGGTCTAAGATTCATCAAGGCAGAACTCAAAAGTATTACGGTGTTATATACCACTATGTCGCTGAATTCGTACTTGGGAATTTCAAGTACACTTTTTGCCAAATCTTTATTAGGGAGGGGGGGGCTTACCCCTTATAGACTTTTTGTTCCATTAAGAATACCCCATTGGATATATTTGATAACGGCTGATTGTTATTATATAATCTCTAGGAAACTAAAAATATTATGGAAATTCTTATTAATACATTTTACAATCGAAGAAATCTCAGAAAAAAGGAAAAGAAAGCCAGTGCCATATATAAGAAACTACTTTATTTTCCGAGTGATTTTAAGACGCTCCGCATGACCACGAAAAGTAAATTCCTCGCAAATTCCATCAAAATGTTGTCAGCTGACTGCGAATTTTTGATTGTTATCGCGAAATACCAGAGCAATAACCGATAACGTCCGGCATGGTTTATTAGCCGCTCTCTTTATTTACCACTTATATTTATAGCCGGGCCAAAAAGGGGCCGCCCAACTATTAACGCAAGTCCGCGCTTCGGGCCACCGCTATTAATCAACATAATTGATGACAATTGGCGGGTACGTTCTGGTGCGTTGTGTCGCAACAAAACGCTTATCGGCCAAAGCTGAATCTAACACTATTAGTCAATGGATCGCATCGCACCAGCTGCCTATCATCAATTTATCTGCGAAATTCTCCGCGGCTCGACTAGAACTGCATTCTTGCCTCACTGATTTATGAATTTGACCGCCGAACCATTTGCGAGGCGGGTCGAAGGAGCTCGCTCAGTTAATGACCCTGCCAGGCGCATATATAAATTTTGCATTCAATATTCTCTGCAGATCAATGACCTTTCAGTAAGTTAGTAGGCAACGGATCGGCACAGAAATTGAAATCAATTCAAGGCACACGCTCCTAACACACAAACGGCGATCTGTAGTTTGATTGGACTGCCCATTGACGATTCTCGGGGTGACTGAGTGACCTAGTGCAGATCTAGTGACCAAGATCAATAGCTTTTCAATTGAACTCGATCTGGGAAATTTGCCAGCAAGAGATACCAGCATAAATCACTGGAAAATCGATTGAAGGTTGTGAGTCAATTCTGCGAAAATTAAACTTAGTTTTAAAAGAGAAGAGTTATGAATATTAAATGCAGAACTTTTTATTTCATAAAAATGTATAAGTTTGAAAAAATATCAGTTGTATAAAATAATCACAAATTATTAAGAATTCGTTGAAAATTTTTTTTATTTGGGGATCACTTCTACGAATATATAAACTTCACTTAATTTGATCAGGGAAAGGTTATGCACTAGCCTTTGAAATATGTCTAAGTTATCTATCAGTTGTAGGGTATATAATTCTTAAGAATTCGGTGAATAAATTATTTATTTGTCAATCAACAACTTGTATAATTTTAGAAAATCTTTCTCCCATTGAGAAAATTGTTAGACCCTAACAAAGTTTACTCTAGCCGTCATCTTTACTGATGTGGAGGCTTGGGTTGTTTGAGCCTCTTCAATCTTAGAGAGAAAAGTATCTGCAAAGATACAAATTCATTACAAAATATTCCCGACATTATAACTAAAATTTCCATAATTTGCATGCCATTTGCATTCTTAAAGTTAACTTTCAATGATCCAAATACTTAGCACAATTTTCTTGGAAAAGATAGCTCGCGCGCGTTTTAAATCGCCAGCAAGGGCCTTTGCTTTGGCTTTGTTTTTTCAGCTATTTAGTCAAGCGATTAGTGTCAATTTGTGCGGAGCATAACTATAAGTACACAGTCATAGTCATATATGTGCACTTGTAGTTATGGCCACTGCGGGCTGCTTTCTCGCGAAGATTTGTGCGGCGGCGTGTTTATTCAATTAGCATTTATTTTTTTCCGTTTCTGCCCCGGCTATTTGGCAACCCAAGAGGTTGCCAAGCTTCAAGGGAAAAAGATACAAAGAGGCCGGAGAGCAAGATCTGCCGGCAAAAGGGGAAGACAGCGATGGCATGGACATAATTGCAGGCTATTTATCACGGCCGGTTCACCGCTGACAACTCAATGAGCAGGCTACGCAATCGCAGAGCTCGAATTAACACACCTAGGACACGTAGCAGATGCCATTGGAACACCTGCCCCGCCATGGCCGTGCTCCAGCTCCACCTTCAGTTCCCGATTACGATCCCCATCCTCAGCCCCATCCCCATCCCCATCCCCATCGGCATTCGCGTCCGCATCCTCGGACATTTAAATGCAGACAAAGTAATTGCGGAGCGCTGGCTGATTAAAATGGATTTATAAATTATGCAGCGGCGCGATTAAAATCGCCTGAACAGTCGCGTCGGCGGCGCTAACAAAGCTGTCTGCCGATTCTCCCGCCCGAGGGCAGAGGGCTTTTCCTGCGACTCCTTACGTGCCCGCAGTTTGGCTAATAGAAAGATTTATCACCCCGTCGGCGACTTGCAGGCCAACTTGCAGACTCGCATCCGCAGGCGCAGGCGCAGCCGCGCGATTTCCAGCTCAGCGATAAAAACCGCCTTCAACTCGCGACCGCGTTACGATTTCAATTTTCATTTCATTTGCACGGCGCGTCAAATCTTCGGCCCTAAAGCATTATTTATAGGCACAGAGAAGATAGAGGGTATTGTTTTTGGAACTGTATAACAATCTTCTTTTTAATTGTAATATTTACAAATATATTTGGCATTTGTTTGAATTTATTCTTCGATAATAAATCCATAGAGTTTCATTAACTTTATCTTACATATTGTTTTCTTTTTACATTATAATTACTCTTAATTTTTTCCAGTGCCTTTATATATAGATATCTCTCTTTCTGGGTTCTATCTTCGCTTTTCCTTTTAATTTATGGCATTTAAATTGCAATTTCTTGTCGAAGACCTGAGGCTGGCAGGGACGCTGAAAAAGCTGGCCAACTCTCTGCTGACTGCGATTTTCACACCTTGAAATTGTAACGCTTTTTCGGTTCGCCAAGTGTTCTTTCCATTAGCATCTTCGGACAGGCCTGGAATATGCATACATCCACCTCGTTGTATGTACGTATTGATTTGGATCGGAGGCTGGGCCAGCCCACATGTGAGCCGCTTTTGGATATCCACTTTTCCTTGATTTGTGGTCAACGCGAAATCACTTTTCATGGGAAATAAATTTCGTTGAAGGGGCCAAAACTAACGGGTATGTGAGATATCTTTGGCAGATTCCCCGCTGATTTGATAGATTGTTTTTACGAGCTCATGGCTGGGATGGGTGTGAAAAGTTAAACTTTAGAAATTAAAATAACATATAAAAAGATCAACTTTCTATTCTCAAAAAAGCTAAGAACATAATATTTAAAAACCATATATTTTTACTATAATAGAGATTAATGAATAATATATTAAGCTCTTATAAATTAAAGAGCAGTTCATGGTGCTATTTGAATAATATTTATTACTGTGATTCCACTATTTACGCCACTATTAATGGCCATTATAAATCTTCCCATACCAAGTGTTAATTAAAAAACCAAAGTTACAGATCACAAACACACTCCGTAAACGATGACCATTAAAAAGCCATTAAAATGACGCAAAATGCAAAAGCGGAAAGCAAATAAATGCGCATTCGTACGTCAGACAAGTTAAACTATTTGATAATCACGCCCCGAACTGAAAAGAAAGTGTCGCCGAGATGCCATTGATTTTACCTGCCTTCGAAATTAATGCCGCACATGCTCGTATCAATTAGGCGAAAGACCGCCCAGCTCTTGGTGGTGGGCCAATCCGAGAGCATTTATCTTCATTAGACCGCCGCCGCCGAGATACAAATCAATCTGCCGCAAGAGGGTGGAGACTGGACTGGCATATGTAAATATCGACAGTATGTCGGGCTGATGTAACGCCGCAGATAGGCTGGCCCATTCAGTTTTCCTTTTGGCCAACTGTGTGGCAATGGCGTGGAAAGCCTTCCCCGGCCCCATCCCAGTCGATAAGCAAATCAACAGGTTGGACGGGCGCCAGTCACCACCGGACAAACTGGTAGTGGGGCTCCTCGACTCGCCTCGTTCAATCTCAATCTCAATCAAAGTAAAATTGTATCTGCATCCGAAATGATTTGCGAGCTGGGGAGCGGGGTATGGGAAGTCCCCATACCGAGTCCCAATGCAAGGTGAATTGAATCTAATCAAGGCACCGTTAGGCCAAGATCCCAGATCAGTATCTAATCGGGAGCTGTCCGAAGAATTTCAAAGCAATTAAAACGCACTGGCTGATGGACGCTACGCCTTTCGGCACCTCGAGGATCTCCCACCTCCTGCGCCTGGCAGGGCTAACAAATGCAGTTGTCGGCGATCAGCTGCCTCAATCGACACCCACGGCGCTCCTCGACTTCAAATGGAGTTAATACTTTAATTGATCTTGCCGTAGGTACATCGATTTCGGTGTTACAACAGCGCAGCTGCTCCACACGAGATCCACCCACGAGCTACCGAATTGGGGATCTTCAGATGCACTGATAATAATTATCAAGGGGAAAGAATAGCAGCTGAGGAAATTAAAGGAAAAGGGACTTTATCTGGATATCAACAGAACAAGATACAAGAACATCTTTACCATATTTATTTATTAAAATGTTCTTATTAGAACCCTCTTTTGGTAGGAATTTTTCTGTTATGTAAATATGAATGGTGACACCGATATAATAGGTACGTAATATCAAATGTCAAAAATCGTTGGAAACATTTAGCCCTTTTGGAGTGCTCGTCAAAAAACTCCTACAGTAATTTATATTTTATAATATTGTCTATTATAAATTTAAATTGAATGCCTGAAATTTGTATATAAAATGCCATAAAAATGCTTTCTCGCACTCAGGTAAAATCGTATGGTTGCTTTCAAGCCTCTAATGAAAACTTTAGCAAGGGAAGTTCTTAGTTTATTATTAATATATAAGGAAAATGTAATATTTTAATTTTGTTTTCTCAATTTGTATTTCTAGAATAATTTTCCCTTATTTAAACAATTTCTTCCTGAGTGTACACTTACAAGGTCTATCTTAATTCTTGAATACGGGGATGAAAGTGTGTTTCGAGTGCCTAGCGATGATTATGAAAGCCCATTCGGATGCGGGCTGGCGCAGTGGCTCATGGCCCGTGGCTCGTGCTAATGTCAAGCAGCATGGATGCTGCTGCTCCCGGAGGTAGGTTCCCCGCTCCGGTGATTAAGTGCAGTGGATTTGTACTATATATTTTGGGAGCTGCCACTTAACGCAATAATCCGCAGTTGCCATCGCCCTGTGCGTAGAACTCTTTATTCCAGCATGTTCGGATTTACACTTTCAAGAAGTTCTTTATCTAATATTTTGAGATTGGGATCGTTTCCCTAATTCTATTGCTTCTAATGATCATTACTTAAATTGAATGGATTTAGAGATATTTTTGTGGCAGTAAATTTAAAATTCATTAGAGAAAATAGTTTTTATAATGAAGTCATTGCATTATTTTATTCAATTTGTATGCTTATATTTGATTGCTTTGCTATAAATGTTTTTCTGGCAGTCTATCTGTCCTCCTTACCCCTAAATCACCGCAAGATCACCTCATTTTACCGTCCGATTGACTGATCGCCTTAGTTAACCCATTCATAGGCCACCAAAGATTTATTTATTAGCATCTGTGTCCAAGTGGCTGCGCTGCTAATTTGGCACTCGGCAACAATTCAAGTCCGCGAGTCCAGCTGCCGAGACACCTCCCATAGATCACCAGCAGTGCCGCGGCAAGATCGCGTGGGAGGTGCGGCGGCTGCCGGACTGTCACGGACTGTCAGAGGCGTTGCAATGGTAATTAGCAAGGCACCCACAATAATACGAACTCCGGTGACATTTGTCAACAATCTGTCAAAATAAAATGCAACAAAGGCCGCTGAATGGCTGGCTGGCTGGCCATAAATTTAATGCACTGCCTATTGGCCGGGCTTAGGCAATTTTTATTATGGCCGATATGCGATATGCGGTATCGGGCAGGCATCGTGGTCAATTAGAGGGGCACGATTCCGGTGGGCGAGTGAGCCGGACAAAGGCCAGCACCGGCTACCCGTATTACTTACATACTTTGTACAATGCTAATGGATCTGGCCTTTTCCTGCCACCGAATTATCATTCATAAATGCGGCTTATAAATGGGTCAATCAGTCTGCGGCCATAAGAGGTAAGAACCAGATTCAGAAGATATTCTCCCCGACTATGGGATACCCGTTACTAGCTGGCATTAAAAAGCAACAACATATTCATAGTTTCACCACGAGTTCTTACTTTTTTAATATATAAACCCGTCTTTATTTTGAGCCCCTTTCGCCAAATTTAATTATATTTTTTCCTTTATAAAATTTCACTCTCCAACAACTGCCTTTGGGAAATTCTGTCCCAGCACACCCTTGTAGCCTACTTGGACCCGGTATTAAGACAATGTTGAACAAGTTAACAAGTTGCTTGCCCCCGGGCAGTGGAGCACTTTCAATTGTCTGGAGCCCAGCAGAAAAATGAACGTTTAAAATTTATTGTCGCTGTTCACTGCCCACGTGGGTGGTCGTTTCTTCCATTTTCCCTTTTTTTTTAAGGCTTCAGAGACCGGAGTTAGTGGGTCACTGGAGCCAGCCTCATTATGCAATTCCAACAGCCCTTTGTGGGTCATTAAAGCTGGTCATAAAAACGAGCAATCCACTGTCTCCTGTCCGAAGAAGTCATTCATCCATGATCGCCTCCGCAGATCTTCCGCCTTGAGTGGCTCGCAGTGAGTATAAGGCGGAATACTGGCTGTTTGGCAAATAAGCGAGCTCGTTAAGAGCCACTGAGGCTGGCCAGGCGGCGGCTGAGAGCTTCTATGGGCCAAAAAGTGCCATTGAAAACAAACAGATTGCAGCGATCCGACCAGAGCTCTTAAAACTTCGCCTAGCACTTTTAGTGGCGCTCATAAAATTGACCTGCCACGGAAGCCTTTTCTCGCTGTCCGTGTTTGATCTTCCCCCAAAGTGGAAGCTCATAAAGCCCATCGATCCGGCCATGATCAGCGGGCAATCAAATGGAATAATTAATACTCCGCCGCCTCTGTGAATGGGCTAATGGTAATGTGAACCAGAAAGTGAATGAAATGCAAAAGAATTTCCACCGATGCGGAAGCACTTTCCAGAGGAATGCCTCCAGTTCTCGTTCCCCTTTGGAGCCCGGAGTTATGTCATTCCATTCTAGGGGATCCGCCGGGGAGATCTGGGAGAGCCCAATCAGCTGCCCATTCAAGCAGACAGACTTCCTCATTGCCCTGGATAATCCGGCAGCCGGTCATAGATACTAATTGAAACTCATTGTTCACTTTTGACGCCCATCAATTGCCTGGCGAAGCGGTGACGGTGATGATGCCCTCTCTTCTGGCCATCCAGCCCAAACAATTGACACTTTTCCAATTGCACCTTCGCACACACACATGGCCGGCGTGTCCATGGAGAAGGGAAAAGGGGTCGAAGGGGGGCCGGTGAGGGTGGCAGATGCCGGGGGAACCCGCACACCTTGCACCCAGGCCACTGGCGTCAATTAGTTTAAATAAAGCGAGTATACACACAGAGAACAGGCTTCGAGTCAATGGCCCAGGTTCATGTTCACACTGGGAAAAATATTCTGGGCATTTAATGGAATTTTATATAATATTCGATAAGTTTTTCTAATACTGAAAGAATGATTTATTGCTTTTAGTTCAAGCGTTATGATAATTAGGCATTTTTAAACAATTTTAAGAGATAAACAAAAATGTTTTTAACTAAACAGGAAAAGCCTAAAGATTCTTGGGCCCAAGTTGATAAATATAATATAGATAATACCTCTAAATACAAATATAAGTAAGTAAATAAACCCAAGTCCCTAGTTGAATTAAGTTATCTTTGAAAATTTAGAAGTTAACATATGATCTTCAGAGAACTCTAAAGATGATACATATAAAGAAGACTGCAATTATATCTTAAAACAATAAACTTAACATGTGATCTTATAATAAAATTGTTGCCATGCCAGCTATAAGATAAAGACCAAATTCTCTGGAATTTTTCAAGCAGATACTTAGCTATAAAATTGAGTCACTTGTGTTTAGTTTGCATAGGGACAGGCAAAAGAAAGACATAATTATCTGTCAGCCTGGTAATGCTGCTGAGAAATATTTATATATAATTCCTTTACTAATTACATTAAGATCATAATAATTATAATAAAATAATTTACAAAAAACCAAGAAAAGAAAAATATCCTCTAAATATTCAAACCCTTTAAGAAGTAATTTTCTTGCATTTTTAAGAGTGCAGTCCCATGCCCAGGTTCAGATCCTCTTCCACACACACACGTTACCCCTTCACCTCCCTCCGTTCCACCGAAAATCCAACGAGCATGGTCATTAGAATTTTGTATACACTGCACAACATCAGCACGCACTGGGACTCGCTGTGTGTGTCATCACCTCAATTGGGTTCACTTCCTACTTGCAAGACGCTCCGACTCCACGAAATGTATCTGCGGCGAACACGAGGCGTATCTGTATCTGTATCTGTTTCTGCAAGATACGCGCCCGCCATTAGTCGCATTTCGCTTTTCACTCTTCCAGCGGAAGTCATTTTCGAGTTAAATATTTTCGAGTCACCATCGAGAACCCCCCATATCCACATCCACATCCACAGCCACGCCGAGACGCGTTTTATCTACGCAAATTGCACACGCACTTAACCCGCTTCCAGTAGCTGAAATAGCTAATATAGAGCGGGATCCCAGGCACGCGGGTCCCCCCAGCAGCAGCCCCCCTTTTACTTTTTTTATGGCCGACCATAGTCGCGCATATTAAGCGGCTCGCGAGGGGGGACGTCGCGACGTACGCTCTTGGCATGCAAAAATGCCGAAAATCGGCTTGCCGGGTAGATTAGTGCGGCAATTTGTCGATTGCCTCTGTAAACTTGAGCTATTAAGTGCGAACATATTTGAGGAGGAGGTCCATGCGATCCAATCCAATCCGAGACCCAGGAGAGTCGGCTTTCGTCTAAACCGGATTCATAACGTGCCAGGCCGCCTCTTGTAAATTCAAAATTTGTTATTTTGTGCGCGTGTTCGGTTGCCGAATGGTAATGGCACTTCTCTGGCTGGGATCTGGTGCCGTGAAACGATCATTAATATGTCATTTACAAGTCGGCAAATTGTCGCTAATAAATTGTTTGCAACTTGCGCACAAATAATTTCCTCCGACAACCAAGTCAAGACTTTTCCTCCAGCGATTAGTGAGCGAGTGGCGAAATGGGATTTTTCAATTTGTTTGCAGACTTTAAATGAATCGTTTATGAGTGAATATAAATGTACAAATATTTAATTTATAGATAATAATAATAGGAGCAAGTAACGGATTTCCTAAAAAGAATAATTTTTTGCTGCACTTAACAACAAATTAAAGATATATTTGTTATCCATTTAGTATCCAGGAACTACAGCTTTCCCTGCTGACCCATCCATCATTTTCACCTTCAATCATAATCAGTCAGCACTCGGAGAGAAATAGAGAACTTTCGCTTTTCTCAGCGCCCATATGTTTGCTTCGAGTAAACAAAAGTTTTCCCAGCACATCTTTGAGGGAATTTTGGAAGGTGTAACCGAAGTGTACTCGAGTAATTCTTGGAACTCTTGTACTCTTTCTTATCATGCTCGGCCGCTGAGCTCGCTTTCCTTTGACTTTAACTTAAGATTTACGATAGCACCGGCAATTGGCAATTACAGTGCAATTAATTTATAATCCCCCGGGGGCACTACTAGAGTAGAGACCTACTTGGGCCCCAGAGTAGGTGACACACTTAGGGCCTAACTTTATATGGGGCAATTGCGAAGATAACGCACTTGAGGCTTTCCGATATGATATTTATGATTGCCATCGCCTGGGGTGCCGAGGAATTTTCACAAGAAATATTGCATTTTGAGGTGTTGGGCAACGATTCGAATTATCTGCACTATCGGTGAGCAATTTCGGTTCGAATTAATCACGGCATTTGCACGAAATCCGGTTGGCTAAAAAGGCTTCGAGTTACTGAAGAAAATCGTGTAAAAAGCGCATTTGCATCGCCAACGCAAAGTGCATTAATAAATTGATCCAGTTTCGGCTGCGACTTGGGTTTTTCCCGTTTCCATTTGCAACTTGTAGGTGGCCATGTTTTGACTGTTTGCCACTTGTTGGTCTCTGAAGTTGACCGCTTTCTGTACACATACAATACACTCGTATATAAAGCTGCCCATCCGATTTCGTGCTAACCCAAATTTTTCTTACTCCGCGAAACGCGTGTCTGGGTCTCCCAGATTTACGACTCAAATGACCATGAACGTGTCGGTATGGAGATGTCTATATGGACGGCAGTACGAGTACGTATCTTGGAAATTATCGCTTCGCTATGCGAACCGCAAGTGAAACGAATCGAAACCAAATGAAAACTCTCAAAAATGCAGTAAATGAAGTGTGTAAAGTGTCTTTATACTGCTGTCGGAGTGTGTATTAAAAGTGTTAGCTTTATTGTGAGTGATTTGTGGTAAGGTGTCGGTGTAACCTGAATTGGTGTGGATTATGGGATCATATCATAGTACGTGATATATTGAACCTTATTCATAAATCATTAGAGATATTTTAGAGACCACTTAAGGCAACTATAAAGAATTAAGTATAATAATAAAATAATTAACAATTAAGTAATTTAATAATCAAACAATCCACATAATTATTTACCATTTAAATATATTCCAGATAATTTTTACTCATTCAAAATAATCCCTACAGAACCCCTGATAATTTCTTTTTGAACTTAATACTATAAATACATAATTAATATTAAATCACTGTGCTTTATCATATTACTCATACGCCCCATTTCCACTCGCAGCCTTCACTTTTAATTCATTGCCAAAAAATATATTGCGGCATTGTATCGAGTGGTTTCTGTGCCACCGGGCACCGCTTGTATTTCTGCTGGTTGGACCTGAATCTCGACCCGAGTGAAAATGAATTGCCCGTGTAAAAATTATTGTAAAACAACGCCAATAACCACGGCAGCAGCAGCAGCCGCAGCAACAACCGCCGAGAACTGCGTGCAAAATGTCATTAATCATTGTAATTTATATTGCGGGGCCAGCTTCATAAACCATCGATATCGACATCGACGACTTCGGGGGCCGTTTACAAAATATTTTTTCGTTTTATGAATTTACGCATAATTTAACATTGTTGTCAACGGCAGGGGGAGGGACCAGGTAGTTAGCAATCGATCGGAATTTTCTTCAGACCAACTAGACCTAGACCTTTTTATGTAACCACCAAAAGTGGAGGCAGAGAAAGGCGACCACCAGTTCATTGCCACCTGGCTAAAAATAAAGAAGTCAGCGGCAAAATGAGGAAAAGTCGAGCGGCTGCCGGAAAAACATGTGTGTGTGCAGAGGAAGAAGAGCCTCCACCACCTAACCCACGCTGACTTGCGGCCAAATCCATTTGACATATTGCGTCGTCCGCTCGCCAGTTGGCCATCCCTCCCCCCCGTTGGTGTCCCCCCGGAAACTGCGGAACATAATCTTATCTAAAACAAAACACTTTCGCGGTATTTCCAAGTCCCCAAATGATGTTGCCCGGCGCATAAATCAGCCAGCACTACCGGCACCACCCGACGGATGACGAGTCCCGACGCTGACAATAGGCTGTCAGGTGTTGTCTTCCCATCGCCACCCACTCGCTTACACGCAGATATGTCCGCCGAAAATACAGTCTCCTGAAGTATTTATATAGGAATCAAATGGAGTTGATTTCCTCTAACATATAAATTAAGGAAAATATTTGTATACATTTTCTTAAATTCGGAAATGTTGTCATAAACATTTAAAATTGATTTTTCTAAGGGTTTAATTTTATTAAACAAAACATAGAACGCACTTTGGACTTCTTTATATTAATTAAAATACTTAAAATCTATATATCTTATAATGTTTTCTTTTCATTTCAGCTTCTAAAAGAGTGATTAAAATTCTACCAAACTTCTGCCTTCTATGCCGTCTACAACCTTTGTCCAAGCTGAAAAATTTAACAATAAATTTTTGTGTGCCGCCGTCTAGCCAGCAAAAGCACAGATCACCCAGTAGATCTTTCAGTATCCGTGACGTAGCCAGCGGGAAAAATGTTTGTGAAAATTAATTTATCGTATTATGTGCGGAAAGTGATATAATAGGCTAGCCATTGGGCATACTTTCGGAATTAGCGGTGTTGAAATTTCCTTTATTCTTTTCAAGTCTGATGCTGCTGTATTTATTAAAATCTCGGGGGATTAATGCTGATGCAATTATCTAAATTTACAAACATATAAAGCAGGGGAAAAAGCTCTTGGAAAAAGGGGAGAAAAATGCGTCATGGCCTAGTCTCGTTTTAAAAAGAAGTTCACTTTCCCAAATCGAGCCCAACAAAGGTGACTTTTGTGGATATAAAAGCCGATCCACACATTAAATATTTAACTCAAACTCCAGAACGTCTGGGTAAAAGGCTGGGCAGCCGAAAAAAAAACCAAAAGCCATAGAAGGTTTGGTATTTAAAGAGACAATTAACACGCTGGAGTCGGGAGTCGGGAGTCGGGAGTCAAGAGGCGAGTGACAGTGAAAGTAACAGCAGTCGGATCGATGCAATGTTGGCCAAACTGTCTGTCGGAGCAACTTCATCAACTTCAGCGGCGCGAAAGACGGGCCGTAAATTAAGTTATCAAAAGATGCTGTCGGAAGCTCTTAGCATCTTGGCCTGAGACCTGGAACCCGGTCCGACTTGGGCTTCACTCAACTTCACACCTCGGCCCGACGCACTAAATCAGTCGCATAATTGCCGAGTTGGCCGCCGGGCCAAGTACGCTCCATACATCATCCTCGAAAATATGCACGCCCCCTGCGAAGGTTTTTCCTCCCGGATAGGGCTCGGGTTGAGGTGAAGGTCTGGATCTCCTGCTCCTTGCCACTCCGACACCGTTAGTCGCTGGAGCAATTTGTGGCCACTGGCATTGCGCTTCACCCGACTTTTGGAGGTCAACTGGTTTTGGCTGCTGATGAGCCTCGCAGAGGCAAACTGACGGAGTGGAAAACTCACCGAATTTGGCAATTTTCATTTTGTTTGGACAGCTTTATTTCAAAGCATTTGTCTCTGCTGGCTTTTATCTTTCGGGTTTTTTGGCTTAGCGATTTTCTGGCGTTTGATAGGTGGTTTTCCAGTGGCTTATGACGGTTTATGGGGTGGGATAAGCTAAATAAAATATTTATTTATATAACTGAGAGTTTTTGGGGATTTAAATTAATAGTTATACAAACTCAATACGAAGAATTTACACTAAAACTTACAAAATTATGAAAAATATTAATTTTATAAAGAAAAGGTGCTGTTTTGAAGAAGATTCCATTTTATGATCAATTATCAGGGCCATAGTTTGGTACAGATGGTAAGTAATTATAAGTGACTTAGTTTCCGCACTTCGGTTAACAGTTAAGGATATATTTTTTGAGAAAAACTATTTAAAAGTCGCCAGATTTTGCAAGAAAAAAATCCTTAAAGGCTCAAGAACCTCTCAACATTTTCTTATATTATCAATTTTGTCATAGACACTTACCGGATTCCCCATAAGCATATCAACTGCGGAACTAGTTTATTGCCTTATGGCTTTGCCGCCACCACAACAGAAATTTAGCACAATGTCCAGAGATTGGGCCGTGAGCGTGATTTTTGGTGCACTTTGTACAATTTACAGCCCATAAAACCCTCACTAAGTCACTAATAAACACAAATTGCTTTGTTGCCTGCCACTGATTTGGCTTGTGAAAGTCTTTGCTTTGAGGGTGAGAGTACCCAAACCCAAAGAGAGAGAGGGAGGAGGGAGGAAAACCTCCCGACATTTTCCACTTGTTGCGTGACCATAAAAATCTTTCTCGCCGAGCGAGCACTCCATCAGGGCGAGAGTCCTATAAAAAGCTCTCTTTAATACGGCAATTTCAATCTTATCGCACTCCACTCGCATTATCGCGCCGTTCGATCGAGTCAAAAATCAAATTAACACCTGGGGCAGCCACCGTGAGCGGAGTTGAGGTGCACGGGGACGGTCGGCGAATTAAAAAATTTGTACCTGGCCAAAACAAAATCCCCGATATCGCTATCTATGCGGCATCAGAAGCTCATGATGTCTCAATGGCGACGATTCGCTGGCGCAAAAACCGGACTGGCGCTGTACGTGCAACAAGTTTTTTGTTTTTATCAAAGGAAGTCAATGAAAATGAAGCTGTAAATTAATTCAACTGGCTGCCCCAAAACGGGGCAAGAGTTATGCAAATGCCCGGAGGCGGGAGCCTCATCATGATGATCATCAGACGGACCTGACTCATTTCCCAGAGGGAGCCCAGCCCCGCCTATTCGCGGCAAGCGAGCGGTTAATTAAGGCAAGATTTATGCCCTTAGCCCACTAAAGAATTTATATGCCAAATAATACAATGCCCGCAATGCCGCAGCATTGCCAAATCAAGTGTCTAACTTAATGATGCCCAACATAAACAGCCGAGCCACGGTAAAAAAAAGAAAAAAAAATACGGGAAAAAAAGAGAAATAATCTTTTCCCTCCGTCGATTTCTTTGGCAGATCTCAGTGCGTGTTACGCAGTTTCTCGGCGTTTTATGAGAACTTTCAACTTGTGGGCGCTCCACCTATCCGTACGTACATATGTACGCCCAGACGCTGTTGGATATAAGTATATCCCTGAACTGGTGTGGGTGGCCGTGTATTATTTCTGATATTCTAAATATTTCATACGGCCATAGGCATTAGTTTATTTGGTTGTTTATGCAGTCCAATGGGGAATGAGTGGCCCCAGAAAAAAAAGCAAACAGAAAACCCCCTCTGAAAAAAAATGAACATAAAACATATATTCAAAATAAACGGAAAATAAGTGAGCAATCACTTTGAAGTCAACGCAGGGTCGCACTAAGGGAAGAGATTGGTCACGGTAATACAATTCTATTAAAAGTCACTTGGGAATTATAAGCAAATTTACTGAGTTGTTAATGTGATCTGATAATAAAAATAATATGGTTTTGAGGTCTAAATGATATGCTAAACGATAGGTCTTTGTTTTTTTTTTTTTCAAATTACTAAAAAGCAAAAAGAAAAAATAAAAAAGTACAGACCCGGGTATGAGACATCTCCTAAAGTGTATTGACCCTCTGAATCTTAAATCTGGGATCCGTTGAGATCCCTTTATTCAATATTCCATTCTGCCTATACTATAATACTTATCAAATTTTAGTTAATTATTTTTTTTTTTACAATAATAGTCCTTAAGAATTCGTTACCTCACTAAACCCAATTTTAAAAATGATCTAATTTGGTAATTAAATCATTATAAATACCCAAAAAAGTATAAAAAATAATTTGAAATATATGTACTTACTAAATTCACTGTTCTCGTCCTGAATCCCAATGACGGTTCCATCCCGCATCACCTGCAGCATGTGGTTCTTGATGTACAGCCGGATCTTGCGGGATGACCAGTCCAGGTGCGACTGGGGCACGGTGGAGCGCTCGTTGCGGTCCAGATTGCTGATGGGAGTGTTACTGCTACTGCTATTTAAGCTTAGATTACTTCTAGGGTTGCTCAGTCTTTTCGATTTCGAACCAATGAAATTATTGCCAGTCGGCGACTCTTGCTGGTGATGAGGATGTGGCTGCTGCTGCTGGTGATGCTTCTTCTGCTGCTGATGCTGGTGCTGGTGACGAATGCTGCGCTCGGTGCGGGACAGGACCGCCAGATGCTGACTCGGCACCGCTGAGATGACAAAGCCCAGCGGCTCCTCCAGCTGTTGGGAGGAGTCCGGATCGGAGGAGTCCTCGCTCTCCCAGCTGGGGGAGGATGATGATTGGGGTGGTGTGCTTGCTGTGGTTGCTATGGCAGTTAATTGCGTGCTTAAGCTCTGATTAAATTCAGCGTTAATACTTTGATTTGTGGATTGATTTACACTATGTTCACTCACTACGCTCGCCCCTAAACTACTACGACTATGATCACTTTGTATGTAACTATTATTAATGCTATTGTTCATGCTGCTGGAGGGGAAGGGGGACACGGATGCGGATACCGTCGATAGGGTCTCCATTGCGGGCATCGCAAAGACCAGGCCCGGCCAGGCGATTGTGAGGAGGAGGGCGCCCAGCTGGGCCAGGGCCCTCCAGTCCAGGCGCAGGTTTCTTCGCATCAAAGATCACCAGATTTCGAGCCGCGAGTCGCTGTATTTCGCGAATGCCGGCGATTGCGTGTAAGTCGCTGTCTCAGTGGTTTATTGTTTGTTTGCAGGTTTACTGGGCGTGCGCCACGCCCTCGGATGTCGTTGAAACATATGAACGCCCCGTTTCAGAAATCTTTACTTTCGTTTCGTTCGCTATTCGGTTTCACTGACTTTGCTTCACCTTTAACAAGAAGAGTCTCTCTTTTAAAAATCGTTTTTTTTTCGCCTCTTTCCCGGCAGGAAATTAGGTTATCATATCGTAGACTTGTTGAACACTTTTCAATTGCTGCTGCTTCTGCGGTTGCTGTTGCGGATCTTCATCTTCGTCTTCCCCGCTGATAATGCATCTTATCAACGCGAGGGACTGTCTTGTCATGTCAGATATTCCCTTGCTACAGCCGGGGTTCTGTGAATGGCGCAATCTCAGCTCGCTACGTTTGCCTAAGTTGGGGTGACCAACATATTTGGAGGCGGTATTTCAGGCTGTAAAGAGAAGAATTTGGTTGAACGTTTAATTGACTGCAAATAGGCGAGGTATCAAGATAAGCTGGCTTAGCATTAAATCATAGATTACACTAGTTAACTCGAGAAAATTGTCTTCTCTATAAATACTATTTGGCTGTGGCACAATCTATATATTTCTGTAGATACTTAATAATAATAGCCTTAATAATAATAGTAATAATAATTGTTTATCTAAGATTTGAGTACCATTTGGTTATTAAGGGAGTTATAATACAATAAAGCTATAAGTAGTTCATGCTAGACCTGAGCAACAACAATATGTTGCCAGCACCTATGGAAGTGCCTCAACATGTTCCCAGCAACATTCTCCTAGCAACATGTTCCTAGCAATATTTGCTAGTTACATATTCCTAGCAATATTCTCCTAGCAACATGTTCCTAGTACTATTTTTCTATCAAGTGTGCTCGACTATGAAATACCCGGTACCGTAATCTTCGTGCATTAAATTAAAGCGCGAAACAATTGCATCGATAAACTTTAAAAATAAAGGTAAGCAAAAAAAACAAATAAATTTTAATAAAATACTAAAGTTTAATTTTTGATAGTCCAAGTTCGAAATTATGGTTCGAAACTCCACACCACAATCTGAAGCGAGTACGTGAGTAAGCGGGAGGGAGTAAGAAGGCTGCATATTTATTGTTTAATAACTTCCATGTTATCAACCGTTAATGTTTTTTTAACGTTAAAATTATAAATTTGTATAAAATAATTAATAAGAACAAATTATTTTTGATGCTCGAAATTTGTTAGTTAGTGCCAGTCGCCCCCTCTCTCCACCCAAATTTATGGCATTCGGGAATTGGCTTTGAAAATTCCATTGCGAACATTTGCACCTCAAATTCGGATTAAGCCAAATTGTACATAAATTCTTCAGCTAATCGCTTTCAACGCAATTTTTGACATTTTAATTAGTGTTCCGCTATATATAAGGAGCCCAGCGCGACGGCAAGTGGCCCAGTTTGCTTTGCGACTAGCTAAGACACCAAAGATACAATTGTATCTATGCGAGCGACAAGTGATCGGAGGGAAGTTACATAAAAACTGACCAAAGGGAGCAGTTACGCAAAGAAAAACACCGAAAATGACTTTCCCAACCGCAAGAGAGGCAGAGCGGCGACGGGGGGGGGATGGTTTAAAAATAAAATGGGCAACAACAACAATTCGCGCAGAAAACTGTGTCGAATTTGAAAATAATCACGCACTAACTGCGGCGGCAGGCGGCAGGCGGCAGGCGGCAGGCGGCAGAGTATCTCTATCTGTATCTCTGTATTCGCATCTAAATCCATGGGATGAGCGCAGGGCAACGGGGCGGCTGAGTGACGTTGCCGGTGCACTTAGACTCGACTCCTGATTTTTTGGCACGTGTTCAGCAAGCCTACGCAGCGACAGAGGCATTTTTTATGCAACATTTAAGTGCACCCCGTTTTAATTACCATAAACAACAAAAAATGGCCACAAAAACAAACAAATCCAATTGGCGACAAAACAGAGACACAACTCATAACACACGACTCTCTGTCCCATCAAAATGTTAATTGCTTTTGCGTCCTTCTGGCAGACTGGCCTCGCAGTTATGCAATCCCTACCCAGGCGTTGACTTTGAGATTCAGATATGATACGTTTCGAGTCAGCAAAGCCCCGAAATCCCTAAACAGTTACGAGCCTTCCCGATCGTAAAATGAGGCATTTGCATGCCGGCAAAGTTATAAAAACAAAAGGAATCAGTGAAACTCGATATTATTTGTGTAATATAAAAATCGGCAACATTCTTCCAGGCCACAGATCAGGAAATATATTCCAAGTATGTGCGACTTTAATGCCTTTCACTCAGATAAAAATATATATGTGCCGCAGCAGGCAAAATGTGTGCCAAGCTCTGCCGCAAAATCGGTCTCAAGGCGTTGTTTATCTCTTTTTTTCAGTTGTAGAATTTATGTAAAATTCTGAAGGTTCAGCCACAAACACAAACAGCGCCAAAAAGATAAAAACTCCCGAAAAGAGAAGCGTATCTTGCCGAAAGCTGTAAAAATAGCCCTGCACACCTAATGCCTGAATATGTAGATGGATTATAAAAATCACACCTATGGGCGATGGTGGGCAAACAACAAATTTATCTTCTTTTACGACCCGGTCCATCTGTCACTTATAAGCCTACTAAATTCAACAAATTATGAGGGGCATAAAACATAATGAAATCTTTTGTGTGGTTCCCCCTGCGCACTTTCCCCTCAGGCCCATTCTTAATAAGGAAACGTATAATCGAAGGTAATATTTAATCAGAGTAAAAACCTGATTACAGTGATTGCTCTGCGAAATTACGCCCCTCGAAAACGAAGATTGGGCTTCCCGAAAGCGAAAGTCCAACAGTCACTGAACCCATGGCCCAAAAGCCATAAGAACTCTTTTCGCTCGGTTAACACTTCTCACTCGAGTAGACTCGGATCCGTTATAAAACTTGATATTCACTTAACCCAAATTTGAGTGGCAAACTTCGGTGGCAATCGCCTAATCAAATTAATGTCCAAATCACAAAAAACAGCGACATTCAAAACCCGAAGAGTCCAAAGAAAAATTATATTAATGAATGGCCAGAGTCGTGTGGCGGCAGCTTTGGTCGGCGAATGAATACATTTTATAATAAAATGATCTTGAATGCTGTACAATGGGTGTAAATGAGATAAAGTGAATACAATGGGCAGCGTCTATAAAATAAGGAAAATTATAAACTAATATTGACTATCTATTAGCTAATATTAAACGTATTACTCTCATATTAGGTATTCAAAATTAAATAGTAAGCCGAAGTCTATTTTTATATATTTTTAAATCCATTTAGTTTAAAATGTTGTGGGAGGAACTGCGCCTGAAATTCCCAAGTACAAATTCAGCGACACATTGTCAGCAAAATTAGTACTGATTAGGTTTATTGGCTAAAAGCTGAACAAATTCTACTTATACTATAAGCTTCTTATTCGTTTCTGGAAAATATTTCGTGTTTAAAGCTTGTCTGATCAATAAATATATATTAAAATATTTTAGTTATTCCAGAAATCCAAATTATCTAATCCCCGCCCATCGTCCGATTTAAAGAGCTTCTCGTTTGAGACTCGGTAGACTGAACAATATCATCTTTTTGCAGCTTGACAACAAGTTACTAAAGCCAAGCTAAATATTTAAATTAGGGTCTCGTCTCCATCTGCTGCGGGTCCCCACTGAAATCGAAGCCTAGGCCTAGTCATTGAACTGAAATGGCAGTCGCTGAGCAGACTGATTAGCAAATTTCGCCGTGCGGTTTGCTTTGCTTTTGCTTTGTTTTGGTTTCCGAGCAGCGCCAAATTTATGCGTTTCAAATGCGTTTGACATTTGCGCTAGCCGCTGTTTTAATGGCTCCGCTGACAGATGGGCTTGGGCATTTGGAAAGTATCTGGCGGATCGCAGCGCCTGGACGGCGATAAATCTAAGCCGGGCTGCGCAACTTAATTAGTTCATGTCAGACGCTCGGGTAACAAAGGGGGAAACGCAACGCTCTCTGGACATTTATTACAAGCTGAACTGTTGGACATATGTAAATTTGATTAGACTTCCAGTTCTCGGCTAAGCCATTGCTAATATGCAAATGATTCACGCAGTTTGCTTGGCCAAAAAAATGTGAAACTAATTTATTAAAAGGGGTGAATAAAAATTTTTATAGTCGCATAAAGTAAATACGCGATGACATTAGCATAATGTTTATATTTTGATATTATTTTAAAAATGGTGAAAAAATATCAGGTTAGTTAACCAGTTTAAGCATTTGAAAGTGAAGGTTTCGGTTGCTTTTAATGATTTATTTACTTGTTTTGCAGAAGCAGTGCCAATTCCCGCTATTTATTGCCAGAATCCATTACCGAGGGGACAATTTAGTAACGTCGTATCTCATTATTCTTGTGGCTGGCAGGGGCTAAAAAATAAGATGCGGTAGACCACAAATTCCCAGACTCTTCACTTACATGTGCAATTTATTCATGGCTTGCGGTTAGGCCTTTTGCCCAACTGTAGTTTGGGCAATAAAATAAGTAAGGCCCCAAGAATAAATAGACAATGTCGTGTTGCAACAATCTGAGGTAATCTGAGGTATATAAAAAATATATTTCAATGCCAGACAGAAAGCGAAAAGAATTTAACTAGTATAAACAGATATTTCTGTGCGAGTTTAACAATGAAATTCTAGTTCAAGAACGGATATATTTCGATTTATTTTCCCTGTTTAGTGTCTGACGTTCATTGTCGTGTTGACACTTGTCACAAGATGGAACGAGAACAAATATACTTGTTTTTCCTACGTACATCTGCGTATTATGGAATGCTTGGCTATAGATTGATGTGCGGTGGCATTCGCTGACAACTGGCTTATAGATGAATAAGTATCTCGATATAATGCAAACAAGAAGATGCATTTGTCGCTGATCTCTGGTTCTCCTCAGACCCCAGAGATAGACTCGCCCCGCCCCCATTGACTCCCGTGTTTACAAAACAATTAATTTTCCAGGGAAAAAAAAAAACAGAGAAATGCAGCTAACGGGGGGAAATGAAAAAGATACCGAAACATAACTCAGGCAGGCAAATGCACTAATCGATGTGCCGCTTAAGATACTTGAAGGCTGCCCTGTTAGATACTTGCCAAACAATCCTCGGGGAAAGCTGGCGCAGCCCGGGGAAAATAAAAGAAAAGTACGAGCAGACAACCTGAGCGAGCGCACAAAGGCAGCGCTTTTGTGTAATCGATTTGAACCGGAAGCAATTGGGTTGCCGCAGTCTCCGCGGCAGCGGAAAAAATCCTCTCAAGATGCAGCTATTTTAAATATTTAGTGCACGAGACAGGCGAGGGCACACACAGCACCAGCGATTCCCACTCTCACACACTCGCCGTCAGCCAGACATTCAATCACATGCGATCCGATGCGCTAACAACAAAGCAAATATCGGCCGCTATATCAGACATATTGCTGATATGTAGGTAGGATTTAAAGAGACACCAGTGAGCGAATTTTTTGCGAAATGATCTTTGAACTCAACAAAATCCAACATTTCTCCTTAGCTTATAACAGATATTTATGAATTTATGTAGTAGCCACAATTTAAGCACAGCAACTATGACTAAAGCTTCAGAATAAGAGGATATCTTTAAATATTTTTTTTAAGAATTCATATATTAAATGATATTTAAAATACTTTAATTTATGTGAATTTTAACAGAATCTAAGTGGATTTGTAGTTTGTATACATATAGTTATCTCAACTATCTCAAGAAATAATAGATAAACAAAAAAAGGTCGTTAGCACATTATTTGTATATAAATTCAACGAAATATTTTTGGGAGAAATTCGCTAAGAACTTATCTTATTGATGTTATTATTTTTTCCCGGTGCTATATTGACTTTAAGAATAAAAAGGCATTTTTAAAGAAGTGTAAATGTATATTCAGCAATTCAATTCAATAAGTATTTAATTATTATAAACAATGTCTAAGCAAGTTTCATTAAATGTGTACAAAACTGTTAAAAATTAAACTGAGAAATTGCAGACGAAATTATACCATTCTATGGCTTTACTTTAATTATTTTATGGGTATTATCTGAACATTTTATTCAGAATCTATGCGGATTTGACATTTTTGCAGATTTATGATTATCTTAAAATCAAGCAATAATAAATAAACCAAAAAATGTCGTTAGCAAATATTTGTATATAAATTCAAGGAATTATTTTTGGGCGAAATGCTCTAAGAATTTCTCATATTATTGATATTATTATTTTTTCTGATGCTATATCGACATTAGGAATAACAAGGCGTTTTTAATCAAGTTTTTGAGAATATTGAGCAATTCAAGGCAATAAGTATTTAATACTTTTTATCAAAGATATTTTCTCGAATTGTGTGCAAGGCTACTAAGCCTGAACCTAAGAACAGAGAGAGTAAATTATATCATTCCTAGGGATTAAACCCTAAAAACTCTATCGCTATCTATTAGCTCAATTGTAGCGGAAGCATCTGAAGCATTTTGGCCAGAATGTGAGCACTTTTACACCCTTGTATCTCTCAATTTGAAATACTACTCACACACTAACCCACCAGCGGCGCAGACTCATCTCCCACACATTTTCGCACATTTATTGTAGTCTAATTAAAAGTCACGCACTTTACGTGCGAAAATTAAAAGGAAAAACGTCGCTTTAGAACGAAATCGCACAAAAACGACGAAAATCAAAGACAACGCGTCGTATTAGTAATGTGACAACCGAGCAAGGCAACAATAAAAACAACAGCCACAATTGCGTCTAGGATATTTTTAAAATGCGTCAAACAACAACAAAAAATAGAAACAAAAAATAAAAAAACACTGCCAAAAATAAGAAAGAAAAAACCAACCTGAGTGAAATACGCGACGATTTTCTCGTTTTCATTTCGGTTTTTGTTTCTTTTTTTTTTGTTGTTTTTCGTTTTTTAACTATGGGGTGTACCTAAAGTTGTTGCCATGTGCGATCGTGTGTGTGTGTCTCTAAATGTGTGCCGCACATTATGTGGTCTAGTGTTCACGCTTCATTAAAACAAACGCTGCATTTTTTCCGAGTTTCCCGCATTTTCTTTCTTCTTTCTCCTCTTTCTTGGCTTTAGTTTATTTTACTTCTCCTTTTTCGCTGTTATGGTCGACATTTCTTTCCCAGTATTGGGCCGTCACTTTTGGCCAAAATGGAAAAGCAACCGTCAAACAATTTACGCACCGCCGTAAAACCTATTTCTTTTGCATGCGAGAGCGATAAGCTTTATCTTGGAATTATGATCGCTGTATTTTAAACTTTGCCACCGCCCATCAATCAGCCGCAGTTGGGAAATGTGTCACCGAACCGAGCGAAATGTTACCCAACACACGCATCTCAGAGCTCTAAACAAAGTAATTGGTATCCCAAGTCCCCCAATCAGTTTAGAAATTCCTAGTTGAACGCTTTTTTAGTACCCAAAATTTTATTTCCATTTCAATTAATTCGAATCGGCCCATACTATTCATTTAATCATTCCTTGCTTTTTTGAGTGAACAAATTTATGGCTTTATTTTACGGTTTGCTTTTCACTTAGTGAAATGCCATTGACGTAGCCACAAAAAATAAATACTGGAGGGGTACAAAGTTACTTAATCAATTATTTTCCTGTGCCCTTGAGAGAGCTTGAAGATTTTAGTTAATGAAATTGTTTCGTGAGAGATGCCAAGAGAAGAAAGTGTTTGGTCACGAAATAAGGAAAGCATGCTAGAAATTCTAATAAATCTAAAAATAAATTCTCATTTATAGCACTTTGTAATTAATTTATAATATAATTTATATATAATTTTATAGTTCAATAGTTCAAGAGCTCTTCAAAGTTTAATTTTTGGAAAAATCAAAAGTAAGTAAATAATAAAAAAAAGTAAATAATAAAATTTTCCGTATATGTAATATTCTGTATTAATATTTTACTTAAAACTAATCTCACAATCTTTAATATTTTTGCTTGTTTCATAAATTCAATTTCGTAAAATTAAAATTGAAGAAAACAAAAGCGTAATTACACTTAAGCACAGAATACATTATTTTATCAAGTATTTTCGTAATTTTTAAATGACAAATAGTCTAAATAGGCCAACTTTGAACTTAAACATTTGGATTGCTAATTAAGAAACAACTTTATTTTGTATACAACCAAATTAATAAAAAAAGATAGCACAACGGGAATCTGAAAAATGCTTTTATAAATATCCGAGAAATGCCAAACACTTAATAGGTTCTATAAATAATCGCCTTGATTCGCGCTAAGCACTCGGTGTTGCCATTAATTATGAAGGATATCGCCTTCAGCACTCCGCAATTCATTCATTTTTCATTCTAGCCTTATATTCGCTATCTCGATCCCCATATTTCGCAGCGTTTTGTCGCCCGTCAAAAACTATGATCCGCCGTGTGATTAGCAGTTGTTGAACCCGACGCACACTCACATGCGTGCCATTTGACGCAATAATAACGCACACAGATACAGCAGACAGAAAAGAGCGAAGAACAACAACTCAGCTTAGATAATAGCGCAATGTTAGATAATAGTCGACGCCACCAATTTATAGGACAAGAACTGCACGCGCTGAGCAGCAAAAAAAAAATTATAGCAAAAAGTTTGCGAATTTAGATAAAAAGCGCCTGCGTACATTTGCAAATAGAGATACGCACAATTCGCAGATACAGATACAAATTTGCAGACGGCGATAGGGATCTGCGAATGTGAATGCTTATTTTTTGCCAAAAACTATAAATAATCTAGAAGAGTGTGTGATTAAATTTATATAAATTTCGCTTTTATAGAGTAGGTGCTCCTAAGGTCGTTTGCTTTCACCGGTTTGCAAAAATATTTTCCTGTTTTTTGTTCGCTTTATTTGCTTACTGTTTATTTGGGGCAGATTAAGGCGGAAAAGTACTTGGAAAAGCGCAGTGCTTAGAGCCGTAAATTAGATTTAATTTGTTTATAGATTCAGATTACGATTTCAGTGATATTCTTTCGCCGAAGGTGTTAAAATATATGAACGAATATGAATTAAATTACTATCAATTAGCATCCGACTAATAGAAAAATTGTTTTTCTACTGACAATATTTTTTTGCTTTAGATTTGTTTGTTTGCGATTAATTTATTTAGCATTTGCACAATCCATTATTTAATTACTTTCCCTGTTTGCTCACGGGACATTTAAATACACTTATTACTCGGCTCGCTGCCAAGTGGAAAATGATTTCGATTCAGTTCCACCAAAAATGTATTTTAATAAAATGACCAAAGTGCAAAGAACTGGCAACTATTTGGGAATATTTCCAAATCAAAACCCCTTATATAAATCGGATAATTCGGACTTGTGCCTCGCTTGGTTCGACAAACTTGGTTATTAATTATTGGATTAGGAACAACGACACCAAAGACTGAAAAAAAAAGCCGCCAACGCTTTTGAGAAGTATTTTGCAACCAATTTATCAGGAAAAGAACTTATGTAACAGCATTTGAAGAGAAAAATGTACGCACCTTGTTTTTATGTTTATTTGCCTTTTTTTCAGTTTTACGATTCTTTTTTTGGACGCGTGGTTTTTCGAGGAGAGTAGTTGCACTTTGCACACTTAAAAACTTATTGCAACAACAATTCAACCTTATACATTCATTTTATATAGGTATTTTTAAAAACACAGCACTACAATATATATCAGATATATTTTCTGCCTTTCGAACTGCTCGTAAACTCTACGATTTATGCGGCCTTTTCAAATTGTAACGACCAGCAAAACTTCGATTTGAAAACGAACTTTCTTGTTTCAAAATTTGTTGCTTCCGATGAGATTATAGTTTGGATCTCCTTGGAACACAATTTCACACAAAACCGGAACATCGAATACGGCGGGAGTACGCGATTTCGGCCACGATCACGATGGTAGATGGTTCGGAAGTGGTAGATGGTGGATGGTCCGAAAGATTCGAAAATGCTGCGGATAAGCGGACTTCGAGTGCTACTGCGACTGCGGACGCTCCGCTCACTGTGTGTTTCCAAAGCGTGCCAGTCAGTGACTGAGAAATATGTTTGCCTTCCCATGCCGCCGCCGATGCTTCGCTGGCGCTTCGTGCGTTCGCCCGAGCGCGAGCCGCCTTCGGGCCAGAGTGAGAGCTGGCGGGGAGAGCCGGGAGAGAGAGTGAGAGCGAGAGTTGTGGGTGTGGGTGTGGGTGGATGGACGAGGACCGAAGCCGAAGAGCTCCGACCCGGCTCGGCTCGGTGGTCGCTCGAACTCCATAGGGCGAATCAGGCACAAGAATGGTAAAGGTAGTGTTAAGGTGGTCAGCTTTGTTAGCGATCGCAGAGGTCGGGGGTCGGTCCAGGCCAAGCTGTGACTTCCGATTTATCTGACGAAAATATGACAGAAGTTAATGAAATCCGGGAGTGCTAATTATGTGATTCAGCTATTAGGAAAGCGTTGAAATATATAAATTAGTTGAAATCAACTCTACTGTGTTCATTCATTGATTTCTAATTTTATACAAATTAAGGGGTAAACAAAATATTATTATTATTATAATAGATAGAGTAGTTTACAAGAAAACAAAATATATTTATAATATTTAAATTATATTAAGTATATTTCTTTATAAATATTAAATTCCATTTAATTAATATTATAAAAATACTTTTTGTAATTATTTAAGTTTACAATTTTAGTAACTATTGACAACATTGTAATAAAAATTATTTCCTAATAGGTAAACCCCTCATATTAAACTTTAAATAAAAACTGTAATTGATTAAGTTTTTAATGCAGTGTCATAGCGGCATAAAGACCCGAAATGCAACACTGATGTGACATAAAGATTAAATATAACAACAGCTATATCTCTCTATATTTAAAATACCTTTAAAATACAAAGATAAGAAATAAATTCCTTAATAAGTTATTATCTAACTCTCATTTTCATGGTTACCACACAGAATTACACATATAAGTAGGCAATGCTTTCAGGTTTATGGCTCTCAAAGACAAAGTATCTTTTTAGCGACATTCTTTGTGCCCAAAACAGCGGACTCGGCGGCAGATCCCCCCATCACGTGCCAGCCAGTGGGAGCGTTGTGATTGCAGGTCGCTCGGTTTTGCTCGGATTGTTTTGGTGGCTGAGTGGCGGTTGTGCTTTTTGGCGCGTAGACCTTCCAGCGCTGTCGTATTTCGCAAGCGAGCGTTGATTTGCACAAATACCAATTAATTATATGGGCCCAAAGTGCAGCACCTGTGAACGTCACTAAGCAGCCGGCCCTGTATGGTGGGATTTCGTCTATGATTCAGACCGTTCTCACCGGCAAGTCATAGGTACCCCTCGATAGGCGCTAATCTTTGTCCGCACAATTTACCTATCTGCTATACCCAATCGATATATCACCAAATCTATTTCCGAATTGGCGCAAACATTTGGCCAAAAAAATATGTAGCCCTCGCCAAACGAAAGTTATGAAAGCTATGAGCAAATTTCTTTGAATAAAGTTTATCTTATCTCTGATGGCGCTTATAATAATGAAAATCACATGGGGCCAAGTGTATGTGTTTGCGTTGAACTTGACAGTGGCAGAGGTTGGCAGGAAATTGCAGAAATATTCCGGGGGAGTCGCCAACGTCACGGTTGATGGACTACGTCATTCGGAAAGCGGTGGGGGTGTGTATCGTCGATGTGCTATCTGGAGATTAGCAAAGCAATTAAGTAAAGTCTAAGTTGCAGGTTGAGATAAGAAATTAAAAAATGTAATAGACAAATAATTGAGATACTTATCCATCAGAGCCTTTTTTATTTTTCTTTGCAGGGGTTTATATATATTATTGATCAGTATAAATTAGTGACGGCTATGACACTATATTAACTAATTCCCTCAAAATCTTCAAAGCAAGAATGGTCGGAAAAGTTAATACAAGCTATTGCATTAAATTGAATAAATAAAGGCATGAAGTATACGTTATATACATATATAAAAAATAATTTATTAAATAATTGTATGTATATTAGTAGCCTAAAAAATCAATTTAGGTTATTAGTTTAAATTACTGCAGGAGTGTTTGGGCGAGGGTTCCAAAATCCCTAATTATATAAATCAGAGTGACCGTAGTCATAAAGAGAATTTGAACAAAATCACATATATAGTTGTCTCTTTTAAAGCTCCGTACTCAGACACGCGAAAAGTGTTCCTAAGCATTGAGCCAAAACGAGAGGTCAATACTCACCCTCTCGCTCTATCGTACTGCTTAGAAACACTTTTCGTGTGTCTGAGTACGGAGCTTAAGGTTATAATGAAAACACAAATTAATGCAATTTTTAATACAGTGTCATAACCGTATAAGCGAAACGATCCAGACCGCCTTTTTGTTGCTACGAAATCTATCTCCGTTTGGGAGCTACTTATTTAGGTAAAACTTTTTAAAATTCTTATTATTTATTTTAAAAATATCTGTAATTGTGGCTACCTCTTACCCTAACCCGAATTCCTTAAAACCTCAAATTAATTTCGGAACTGTTGCTGGTCGGTTGACTAAGTGGTTTCGCCTTAGCCCACAAAGGGCTGAACCCCAAAACAATTAACTCAATTAAGCGGAATGACGGAACGACGTCTTATGCCCTGGAATTTGACGCTTGTGAGCTAAAGGAAGCACATGCCAAGTGTCCCTGCCCTCGACCTTGCCCCCTGCCTGCCTCCGGGGGTGCCCCTATAAATAACCTCTACTCCCCCGCAGTTTTCCAGAGCAACCTTTGGACGGCCGGCGGCGATCAGCCCTTCTCAGTTCCTACATTTCCCTCAGCTCCGCTCCCCATTATCCTTTGGTATGCAGAGAGACAATTAAAATGATTAATTAAGCGCAGGAGCAGCGGCAGCAGCAGCAGCAGCAGGACATTTTCGGGCTAATGACTTAATTAACTCGGGTGTTTGAGTGTTCCAGCCTAATGTGCTCGCCTCAGCGGCCGACCCCTGACCCTTTTTCCGCGTAAACCGAGTGCAGTCCGTGCGGGGCAAGATGTTGTTGTTGGATTAATTAAAAACCGTGGCCGACCGAAAATGTGGCAAGTGATGCTCGTCGAGGTGTTCTACGGCCTAAGAGGGGCAGCTGCCCTGGCCAGCCCCCGATCCCGACAAACCTGACTTCCAGTCTTTATTTTACACCTTGAGCCGAACGCACGCGGTTCCAGCGCGATTAAAAACGCGTCGCCGCTTGGCCTCAAGGTTGGCGGCTTTTCCTTGTCCGCAAGAAACGTATCTAGATTGCTATCAGAGCAATATTCAATTACAGAATATACAATATTTACAAAATTACAATATTGTCATGTCTGCTGTCAGAGGTAGCATGTTTTCTCGGTGTGGTAGCGACACTTTTTCGCCGATATGATGGGATCGCGTGGCAACTGGATAGTGCTAGGGCGGCAATCAAAAGTGATTTCGGTGAGGAGTTCCATGCATTAACAACCATTAAGCTTCCATTAGGCGTAGATTCGATCTGGCATCGATCTATAATTTATGTTAATATAATTGTAATAGCCGCCTGTCAGCGAATGGCGACGAACAGGCAGCGCAGCCTGACAGAAAGTCAATTCAATTCGCATCGGAATCGAATCAATTAAAAACAAATCTCAAGCTGATTGTGTCCCCAATGGCTGGCTTTTTATCTTAAGCCAAGACGGCGGCTGATACAAAAACAAGTTAACCCGCGGCAATAATGGCTATCAGTGAGCCGTTCGTTAATATATAATATTTAATAATTTAATCGGTTTAGCTCTGGGGAAAAGGGTTTAAGCTCCAAACACTTGCTAACCCTATTTAAAAATTATATAAAAATATCTAGAAAAGAATTTATTATCAATTAGAAATATGTAATATTCCCTTGGGTTAAGGCCAATGCAAATTGTGATTACTGCAAAATGCTGTCGTCGCCACCAAGTCGATTGGGGGTGGGGTTCGGGTCGGATTATGGAGTGGTATCTGCTCGGGAATGTCCGCTCCAGCTGGGTGATCGATTATGGTGGAAGTGACTGCGGCGGCGGGGTCGCCAATCACAGTAATTGATTTGTAAATATTTTGATTCAAATTGCAATGCTAATTGCGATGGCAGCCACTGCCGCCATAAATTATGAGTGCACTAACCGAGTGGGCCTTGAGTCTTCACGCAGATCTATCGGAACAGAAAAATAAATCATAATTCCCGCCGCACACGGAAGTGCGGACAGGTCTTTGTTTCGACAAAAAGAGCAGTCATATACATACGTTCTAAACCTCTCTAGTATATGCCTGTTCCTATCCGATCCGTTCTCTTCCTTTCCATGAGTTTGGTCATCTTTATTCTATAAGAAAGACACTGTACGGAAGTGTCAGATGTATAATCCTGGGCAGGCCTTGACCCCTGACAGTTCTAAAAAATGGTTCGAGGCACCATTGACAGAATTCCGACCTTTCGGCTGGGTTTTCTAAACATTTCTCGTTTTTAACAGTATTACTTAAAATTGAAGACCAAAATTTGTAGTTTAAGAAACACGTTTTGCGATGCCGGTCCTAGAACTGGCCATTGTGTGGGCCGACATCTACCATGGCCTGCGAAGATGCTTCTCCACCGAATGGTACTTATTTGCTAGGAGTTCTTCACCTTGATGTTGCCTGTTTTTTAACCCCATTTAGCCGGACTGTGGCCACCCAGATGCCAGCTCCCAATCCCCAGAAGAAGTCCCGCAATCGCCGTAGACAGTTAGGCAGGAGCCTTCGTAGCTCGCGTCATTTACGGGGAAGTCGCTTAACCGCCAGCGATGAAAGCGACAAATCAGAACTTCCGGGCGATTTTAGCAGGGACAACTTCACAGCCTCGCTGACCTCATGCCAAGAGCTGACTCGCTTGGAGGTCATGCCAAGCTCTTCTTCTCATCTTCTCAAGAGGAAGCAACTCCAGGACCGACCCCTGATGCTGAACGCCCAAGAGGTGATCCAGGTGCAGTGGAGCAACTGGTGGCACTCGTGTTGGCCATCTCTCGTGGCCGCCAGTGTGCAGGTGAGTCTGGCTTTTAAATAAATCAATTTATAATTAATTTAAATATAAAAATCGTACAGGTAAGTTTCGGATCATCGTGCCTTTGTCACTCGCTGATGGGGTTGTACGATGAGGAGGAATTTGATCCGCCGATCCTGGTGCTCATGTGCTCCTGGGCACAAAAGTTTTGGAAGGTATTGTTATTTGACGTGACTCTTAAAATCATATATTTAAACTGATTTCTGATCCCTAAGCTTTGCGAGCAGGCTGATTTGGCTATTTGCAGTGCTGGTCCTGGGCCCCTTTATAGAACCACTTCGCCGGCCATGGAACTGATCGACATCCACGATCTGTTCCAGCAATTAAACGAGGCTCTGGTGGACTATCTTCTCAGCATTCCCAATTCCGAGACATCTTTTAGCCAGTGGAGAGAATGAAATAGTCTATAAATTATGAATGACTTCAAATAATTATGTGAGAAGAAAGTTCAATAAACATCAATCCATGCTGTGCCTCAATACTAACAAAAATATTTTTTTAGATTGCTCAGAGCTAGAATGCACAAGAAAAGTAATTAAAAGCTTGAAAAAGACCGATTACCCGGGAAACCCGATTAAAAAGGGCATTGAAAGAACCGCTCAATTTGCTCTTTCCTTTCCGCTCTCGGGACTATTTCTTTCTCGCTCGTTTCTCCACTCATTGCCTGCAATGTACAAGCAAATAGCCAAAAGTTAAATCCTCTTTTGTGGAAATTCTATCTAGTGCATTTTAAATCTCTCCAATCTTTTCTCTTTTCCTGGGCACTTTCAATTTAGTGGTCTCTTGACGTGCCAGGGTGTGGCTAGGATCATAAAGATATGTGATAGATGGAATCACCGGAAAGAACCAGTTACGACTTATATACCGACGCCAGTTGGGCACTAAAAGTGCACTCCATGCTCGAGACAGGTGCTCCAATGTTGGTTAGTGCACCCATGATGTTGGTTATTCTTTCCGATTGTGGGGTAACCAAGAGATTCATGAGTCAATTGGATGGCGCCTTCGGCCGGAGCAATGAATGTCATCATCAAGTGGCCCGAATCGGCGAATCGCTGAAGAATTATGGCGGCGACACATGCAACGGTCGTGGCTTGATCAGATCTGGCCACAATCTGCATCGGGATCGGGACCAGGCTATGCTCTGGCATTCTTTGGCGCGGGGGCTTACCACATGACGATGACAGCCAAATGAATCTCATTTGGTTCGCCAAAATATTTATGCATCGCTCGCATTGACTTTGATTTGGCTGCAGTGGCTCGCAGTTGTCTCCGGCTCTCGGCTTTCGGCTCTGGGCCACGCCCAGAGACTTGGCGAGCTTTATTTATGGGTTCCATGAATCAAAGGAAATCTGTCAAACAAGTTTATGACACTTTTTTGCGCCCTCCCCTGCACCGCCTTCCTCCTGTTGGATTTCGGCAAGCCGTTGACATTTTAATTTGGCAGCCATCGATGGCAATTTAATAAATTTGCTGCCTGCTTTTAATTGGGTTCGGCTGGAGAAGTGTCGAGAAATTGATGGTATGATCTGGTCACAGACCAGACCCAAGTGAAGGGCACCTTGAGCACACGGGGACCCTGAACTAAATAATGAAATTGGAATAATACGGGAAAGAGATATGGAAAACTATTTTGGGAGCAGCCAGCCCTAGGGGTGTTTCTTGAATTATTTTATCAATTTAAAGTTTTGAGGGAAATGTGTAAGTAAACTAAATTCCTGAATTTATTAATTATTAGCATTGAAATCGAAATAAATCCATGGTTTTTATTGCGCCAGCTTCTGCAGAATTAGCACTTGGGAATTATAAGCCAATGAGCGCTAGCCTCGTAAGCAAACTAGGCCAATCTTTCAGTCATTTGTATTTACTTGCACATAGTTTTTAAAATCAATGAAATAGTTCAGATAAAAACATAAACAAAGCAGAGAATATCAGAAAGAAACATGGAATACATTTCATAAATATCTTGAAAAGTCTTCGTAAATTAAAGATATTAAAGGAAGTTATAAGTACGAGTATAATCGAAGAAATAAGTAATCAGTTTATGCATCAACAGAATTTTTGAAACAATAATTTTTATTGCGCAAACTTGGGCTCTACTTTCACTTGGGAATTATTATAGTTATATAGTTCAGACGTTTGTATTTGTTTTTATATAGTTTCTTAAATTAACTAAATAGTTTAGTTTTAACTATGCATAGAATATCAGTTCTGAAAAAGAAACCAACACACAGAACAATTAATAAGACCATCCCCTCCCTACTTTTCATCAAAATTGATCGAAGGTTGATAGCTTTTTTTTTTGGGAAACAACCTGCCCATCTTATCTTACTAAATTCCGATTTGGAAAAGCTTCTAGTCTTTGGGTAGATTCTCCCACAATCAGTCAAGCTGTCTCATAAGAATGCCGGAGACACTCAATAGATCGCCTTTCTTCATCCACAATCTACATAAATGTGAGCAATTTTTATTGTGCCTGCCAACGAAATCGATATCGATATCGCGGCTATTAACCAAATCAGTGGAACGGCTATCTATCGGCTGTGTATGGACGAAATTTATGGAACTTTGCGGCAATAACAATTAATAAAATTAAAAGAAAGACTCGTTGAGGTCCAAAGTTGGTGGCCAGAGCTCGGGTTACTCTTTCCCCACCACATCACGCCGAAGCATTGATATCAGAACTTAATCAAAGCAGAAACAACAAAAGAGCATTGAGAAGTTCTCTTTTGGATTGTACACTAAGAAAAAATACGATTTAAATCGATTAGAGTGTGAAATAAACTGAAATTTAGTTGAGTAAAAAAAGGTTTCATTTAGCCTTTCTAGATGAGAGGTTTAACCGTCAGTGAAGTTTATTTCTAGACCCTTTCAGTGGATTTAACATCATTAAGATGAAACCTTTTCATAATTTTCTTTTACCAAAAAAAGCTTAATGAATATATTTATAACATATATTATATTTTAACCTTTTAATGTTATTTATCGCAAATCAAAAACTATTTTTATACCCGGTACCCATGGGTATTATAAGTTTGTGCCAACCGAGAATGTATGTAACAGGCAGAAGGAGCCATCTCCGTCCCCATAAAGTATATATATTCTTGATCAGTATCACCAGCCGAGTTGATTTAGCCATGTCCGTCTGTCCGTCTGTCCGTCTGTCCGTCCGTGTGAAACAACAGATCTCAGAGACTATAAGAGCTAGAGTTACCAAATTTGGTGACAGCATTGGAATCTGTTGCACGCAGATCAAGTTTGTTTTAAAAATTGGCCACGCCCACTTCCGCCCTCAAAAATTATAAAAAACGTTAAATAAGCTATACTCGTTTTTTTTCGGGTAAAAGTTAATAAATACAAAAAATGAATAAAATAGAGCGGACGTTTCCTGAAAATTTCAGTAAAATCGGATGATAAACATGGGAGATATTAGCAATAAGGTTCGAATTTTAACACACCGCCCTAAGGCACTGCTGTTGCAAGCTGAAGCCGACAGGTGGCGCATTCTAGCCTTGGCCGTGCGATATAATGGCGCCAATGTATGTATGTACAATGTATGTATGTACAATTTTAATTTGCCTTTTAGTGTGAAGCGCAAACGTTTAGGTACCGGGTAACTTACAGTCGAGCACAGTCGACTGCAGCTTTCTTACTTGTTCTATTTAATATATATAAATATTCGAAAGACATTATATATCGGAGCAATCCCATATAATACTCGTTTATTTTCCCCGCCTTTTTTCGGTGTACTTTTTGTGGGTTAGGAAGCGACGGGTCTCTAGCGCCGCTCGTAAAGTTGGCCAAACCGGCCAGCAGCAAGCAGCAAGCAGCCTGCGACCAGCGGCCAACAGATGGACCGTTAAAACATCCATAGGCAGAGACCAGAGAGAATAGAGAAGAGCAGGATCGGCATCGGGATAGAGAGCGGGATCTTGAGATGTTTAAGATCTAGGCAGATCCCAAGTCTAGACTGGTAATCCTTCGAAGATCTTGTCCGGCGATAAACTAGGCTCTCTGTCTGATTAGAGCGGCCTAATGTGACAGCCGCGCGACTTTCCAGTTCCCTGGGAGTGTTTTTTGGTCACCTTAACTGTAGTTTGAGTGATGTAATTGGAGCGGCTTCTATTCGTAGTGGCGGTGGCGGCGGCGGGTCCGTTCGTTGGCCAGTTGGCCAGCTGCCCGTTTTCCTGGGCCCATATTGTGTTGTGTTGGCCAAGGGGCGAGGCATAAATCACCCGTGTTAGAGGGGCCTCGGCCCAAACCGGCTTTTGGCCGCAGCATCCTTGGCCAAGACCCCTTGGCACCCTTTTTCTTATCCATCCCGCTCACTCTCCGAACCATTCCGGAGGTGATGCATCAGCTCCCGGTGCCAGAAGTTGCGATCCCCTCGCCGCTCGGCGGTTCCCGCATGTGCCATTGAGATTTATGTGTGACAGGCAGCGCCTCGTGAACAGATTGCGTGTGGTCCCCTTTTTTTGATATTTGTGTGTACTCCATTATTTGAGTTTCTTATATATATTCTTTTTTAATTACAACTCAATGAACTTCGAGTGAACTGGCTCAACAGGTGGCCAACAGGGGCCCCTTTCTCTCGCCCGACACCCAAAGTGATATTTAACTGATTGAGCCGCGCATCAAGCATCCAGCATCCAGCATTGACATTGAACTTTTTATTTGATCAGCGAGTGATATCATCTGCAGCCGTCAAGGTTCCAGCGAAATCAATAATCTGATCTCGTATCTGGAGGCCTCGGCGGGATTTTTATTTTTATTTTTTGACTGTCAGCTCGTATATCAATTTCAATTTTACCGTTAAATGATGTGGCGGCAAACCCAAGGAATGCGCTACGGAGCAGCCCACCCCCTGGAAAATATTACCTAATCGCTGTGCCTAAAGACCCAGGAAAGCCAAGTCGAAAGGTACCGATGGTATCTTCAATCCACAGAAAGAAAACGTGTCATAAATCTAGATCAATCAATCTTAAGTTATAATGTTTTAGGGCTAAAACGAATTGGTTCGATCCATACATTCAGATACTTTGAATAAAAAAAATATATATTTTAAGGTAAGAATTATTTTAATCTTTTTTTTAGGATCAATTACAATTTAAAAGTGACATTAATTTTGCAAATAATAATTCCACTGAATTAAACCTACTCAAATCTATTTATTCATAAAGATTCAATGATTCCAAAAAAAACCTAAAGCTGAGTAATATATTTCCTGAGCATTAAATTCCTATTTAAATCAATTTAGCTGAATAAACCTTTTGGCAATCATATACCATATTAAATATTATAAATAAGAATTTTATTATTCCTTATTCTTGGCATAATTCACTATTTAAACATAAATAAACAATATCCCTGGTTTTTCTCCCCAGTGCACTGCCAGTTCTTTCGAAAACACTTTAAATGCCAAACTAATTAACCCGCTAAACGAAACCATCGCATGAATTATAAGCAAAATAGCCCCTGGGCCTGGCGCTAAGGTTCAACCGAAATTTAGTAACCATCCGCGTTTTTTTCGGAACTTCGGAAACGACTTTATTACTACCAGAAGAAAGGTGGAACCGAAGCGAAAGCCAAACCAAATACGCATCGCGAAACGACTTTATTATTACCAGCAGAAGAAAACCAAAATATTGTGCGTTTATATCGATCTGGCCTGCCCTTGGGGCCATTTACACAAGTCAAGGCCCGGTGAAGGCGTCAACACAAACATTTTTATGTGCCAATGGATATGGGGAATCCTCTTTCGGATCCGTTGGCGCCTGCGTGGACGAAGGGCACTACTTCTTTTACAGCTTTAGCAGGAAATGGATTGGAAAGGGGCAACACAATGCCCGGCTTAAAAACTGAAACTAATAATTTACGAGCTCATAAGTGGCGAGTAAGCGAAGCCAAGGCTTTTGGAGCAAAGGCGAGGGCGACGCGACTCCGACTCTCCGGCGGCCCCAGATCGAAGTAATGGACCAAAACTCCTAAAGTGTCAACTATCCTGGGTCGTGAACTTCACCTGAATCCAACTCTGCGAGAAGGAGAGAAGCCGACAGAGACGACCTGCGTCTAGGGTTTCGCGCGACAGCGGAAAATCAAGGTAAATTGATATTTTCCTCTGCCACAAAAGAAGGAATTTAGAGAACAGAGAACGTTTCTATTGAATTTTCAAGGGGTGGGGCATGCAACAGGTTTCGTTAAATCATTTTATCGTCATTCAACGGGGACATTTGTTTTCCCATAAAATATTTCGAAATTTTTATTGATTTCTAGTTGCATTTTTGTCATATTTCATCTCAAACCACCAACGCCTGCAGCCACCAAGTGAGTCACTGGAATCTTGGACTTTTGACGGTCAATAAGTTTATTTGTTTTGGTTTTTGCGTAGACCGAGACGCGTCACAGCCGCATTTTGGGCATGCCCAATAAAAATCCCCATTCCATCCATAGTTTGTGGCAAAATTTGTATTCTTACGTCAAGAACAAACCGCAGCATTTCACGTTGCCAGGATTTGCAATTAGTTTTTGGCGGATCTGTGTGGACTTAGGCACGTAGTCCCCCATTTCGGGTGAGTCAAAGAATTGGCAAGTGCCAATAATTATAAGTCATATAAGTCAGTTATGCGGAAATAATTGGGGAAATCCGTTGAATTGTTTTGGAACCCCCAGATTCCCAAATATGTATTTTGCGTGAAAAGCGAACTGCCGATGCTCACGTTAGCAGGATTGTTAATTAGTTCCTAGAAATGTTTGGCACCGATCTGTGTGTATTTTGACACGTAGTCCCCTCTGTGAATAATTCTTAATTGACCAGAGTAAATAATTAACAAGAAAATAATCTAAAATCGATTCGCCGAATGCTAACATTTTTTTTACCAAAATGACCATTGAAAATATTATATTTTTTAATCATGCTGCTATTATTATTTTGCTTTTCAGATAAAGCATTTTATTTAATTCGTATAACTCAAACATCAAATTCCACTTTCTTCTATTTCTTTTTGAAATGCCCGCCAGTGTGCCCTCTGGCAAATGAGTGGCGATCTGGCAACTCCGTACAGATAACGTTAACAGCACACATACGTAACGTTTTCTTTTGAAAATGTCTTTTTTATTTATTATTAAATTGGCTATTTTAGGCATAGTTTTACATGATTTACATTTAGGCCAAATTAAGATACACAACAGATACATTAAAAATCCCTTTAATTTATTTTTGGTATCTTATTATAGTATTTTAATAATTTTGTAATGATTTCAGAACTTTCATTCTGGTTTTAAATACAGAATTTGAATTATCGTGCCAAAAAAAAAAAAAAATTACCTCCTATAGAAATCTTCTTGAGGCCAGCTGACAACCCTAAATGCGCTACGTAGCATCTTGGCTTACGTTACGCACGTCACGTCTTCCTATTTGTCACTAGTTGAGTTTTTTTCCTCGTTACAACTCGGACATAATGGCGGGCGCAGTTGCTAGATTAACGGTTAAAAGTGGCACCCTGATTACACAGCGGTCTGGTGTGGGCGTGGCCGTTGGCCGATCGGTCAGATTCTCCAGTGGATCAGCGCAAACGGGCGGAATTCCCAGCCACAAAACGCGACGACTGCTGACGGTTGTAGGCGGCAGCGCTGTGTCTTTGGCCGCTCTGGCGGCTTTCATCAAGCTGCGCTCGGCGGAAAATCCTGTGAATGCTGTTAGCCTGAAGCGACGCATGGTATTTGAGCGTGAAAAGCGATAACAAGTGTGCAAGGTGTCTGGTGGGGAAAAGTCAATAATTGGATGAAAAAGACCTGCGCAGCTATTTTTAGCTTGTGGCATGTCGGCTCCTTACGTTACGTAGTGCTGCGTTCGACGTAACGAAGCGACGGGAGTGTTTTGCTATCAGCTGTTTCTACGTTTTGTTTTGCTCGGCAACTTCGCTGCACGGTATTTGTTATTTATTTACGAGCTAATCAGCGTTTAATTAGCCACTTAAATCGATTCAACGTGCAAATGCTACTTGCCCGGATAGAAGCAAAATGACGAGCTCACAAAAATTCAGCTCAGGGTCGTTATCACACTATGAATGATGTAACTTTGTTGTTGCTGCCGCCGTTGTGCGTGTCCAAGTTCAATGAAGTTGCAATAGCAACAACAACTACTTGTTGCCAACCTGTTGACATTGTCTCTGGGACGGAGACCCCAGGCAGAAAACAAAAGCAACAACAACAAACTGACAGTCTGACGTGAGTGGCGTGCGATAAGCTTTTTTCGTTTTTTGTTGTGTGTGATTCAGGGTGTGAAGTTTAAATATTTACATTAAGCGATTCGGCAATTGCTTATCAGGGCTTAGCTTTTTGGGCGGAGGGAATTCCCCAGAATTTTGAATTGCGCCTATGTACACCGAAAGAAAAACAGGCGGCATTGTTCTTTGAATTATTTTTTATTTCTCAATAGAGCTTCAAACATACGGTTGTATTTGTTTAAATTAATGTACACTATAAATGAGCTTTTATTTATATTAGTGGCACTTAAACCCGTCATCAGAAGGGTCATATAGCTTTTATTCTCAATCAGCATCACTAGGCGAGTCGATTTAGCCATCTCCCTCTGTCCATCCGTTCGTTTGTCCGTTTAAATGAAGATATCTCAGACACTATAAAAGCTAGAACTACCTCTACTCTACCCTTTACCACCCACAACTCAGTATTGAAATTAAAATAGTTAGTTAATAGATATACTTAATAAATACATTTGTGCGGACGTACTCTCAAAAAGTAAGTCCAACCGGATGGTAAACTTGGGAGTTATAAGACAGTAAAGTTCCAACCTTTACTGTCCGTCCCGCTTGCTTTTGGACTCACCACAAATGGTTAGTCGAGTCTCTCTCCAAAACTGTTTTTTATACTCGGTACCCATAGGGTACAAGGGTATTATGGGTTAGTGCCAACCTCTGTCCGTCCGTGTGAAACAACAGATCTTAGAGACTTTAAGAGCTAGAGTTACCAAATTTGGTGACAACATTGGAATCTGTTGCACGCATATCAAGTTTGTTTTAAAATTTGGCCACGCCCACTTCCGCCCTCAAAAATCATAAAAAACGTTTAATAAGTTATACTCGTTTTTTTCGGGTTAAAGTTAATAAATACAAAAAATTAATAAAATAAAATGGACGTTTCCTGAAAATTTCAGCAAAATCGGATGATAAACATGGGAGATATTAGCAATAAGGTTAAAATTTAAACACACCGCCCTAAAGCACTGCTCTTGCAATCTGTAGCCGACAGGTGGCGCATTCGAGCCTTGCCCGCGCGATATAATGGCGCCACTGCAGAAGAATATAGCAAGAAATGACATAATTCATTTTTTGACGCCGATCGAGCGGGTTTTTATGTGTTCCTATAAAATGTATCATTCATATTTAAGTATGACATGTACAATTTTAATGTATGTACAATTTTAAATTGCGTTTTAGTGTGAAGCGCAATCGTTTAGGTACCGGGTATCTCACAGTCGAGCACAGTCGACTGTAGCTTTCTTACTTGTTTTACTTTTCTAAGTTAACTTTAAAACTTTTATATTTAAAGTCGCTCTGAAAAAGACATTTGTCTTTTAATTTAATTCCAAAGCTTCTGTACCGGGTATTTCATAGTCGAGCATATTCATATAGCTATCTTACTTGTTTAACATTGGTAAATTCACTTCAGTTAATTGTTCTGAATAAGACATTTGTCTTGTAATTTAATTCCGAAGCTTTGGGTACCGGGTATTTCATATTCTAGCTATCTTACTTAGTTAACATTGGTAAATGCACTTCAGTTAATTGTTCTCTTCCAAATAATCTTAGTCATATAAAGATGATCAGTTTGACGCCATAATTTTGTACTTTTGGATATTTCATGTTTATTGTTATGAACAAAACCAGATCTAATATCTTTAACTTTTTTAGTCTGTAATGTTTACCATAAAAAAAGAACACATAACAGAGCTTAGATTTAGTCAAAAATAAGCAAAATCAAAGCATTATCCGTGTAATCCGTCTCAAAATCGAATCCCCTCAAATCTCTGCTTTGATTTCAAATAATCCTTCAAGATTTGCATATCTTGCGATCGATCGAAAGAATTCCAAACTCCCATGGCTGCAACCTTTTTGGAACTGAATGAGTTTCCAGCACCAATGCCACACACCTTGAAAAATGCATGATGAAGTGGCAAAGTAGTTAGTCCGATACGCCCACGCACCTGCAGGCGGCGAATGGTTCGTCCTAGAACTGACTGCCCCGAATGCTGACAGAGTGCCAGTTACTGAAATTTATCTATCAATCGATCTGGTTGCCGATTTGATACACCCACCAATATCCCATTACCAGACGCGGGCGTGGCTTCGGTTTATATTCTCAGAGTTGCAGCCTGAGTTCGGTTTGAGTTTTGGCTTTGGTTTCGGTTTTGGCCTGGCCCTGACATGTGTTATGACAACTGCGCCTGATGATGATGAATGAGTTTTAATTGTTGCCTATAAAACCAGCGCCTGAAGTCATTGCGAGTCTCCTTGTTCTTGGCTTACAGTTTAATGACAGTGGGTTAAGCACAAATATTGGGAAATATTATGTTTTCTCGAGTATATATAAAATTTGATACTTAAACTTTGGAAATGCTTAGCCAATAAAGCCGCAAAAGTTAATATGTGAGAAATTGTTACTTACAATTCATAGATTATAATAAATATCAAACCCTACTTATTGCTCTGCTTTTTAAATAATTCACTAAATTATATCAAGATTTTCCCTATCCATAAGGATACTTAATCCCACACTGTAATTATGAATTGCTTGATATATTATACCGCGAACTACTGTACCCTGGGAGCTGCAACAGGAGTGATGTCAGCTTTGCTTTTGTGAGGAATTGTCCCCGGCCTCGTCTCGAATTGTTTCGGGGGCGTGGGCGTGGCCGCAGAGGGTTTGCTGCTGCTGCACATGTCTAACATTCAAAGTGGCCTTTGTTTGGATCGCTTTTTTGGGGACAGACCCGACCCGACTCCAGAGCGAGAGTTATGGCCTGGGAGTTGTTGTCTTTTCACCACAAATAAAGTACGATTGAGTCATTCGCCCTGTCTACGAGCATGCGGGAAAATGATGACTTGTTGTGGGTGGCATTAAATGTCAGATTTATGGAGGATCCCCGCTCACAACATGTTCTCAAATCAATTTGACACTTTATTCGCCAAACGCCCAACGTGGGAATCCTGTCAGAATCTGATTTCTGGACTCCGAATTAAATGCAGATCATACATGTAATTCGCGAAACCGGATCAAATTAATATTTGTGAGGCAACACGGGGCTGAAGCATTAATCAAAACGTCACCAGATCACTGCCGTCCAGATTGCAATCCCCGGCTTTTGTGCCTTTGTGACCAAGCGGCGGAACTTTGGTTGGTCGCGATTGATTTATTTCAATTACATATTCCCCACCAAATACGCACAACGGCATATTAAGTTACCAGCCCATCGATGGCCTGATTAATCTTTCCGTTCCCCAATCCCGCAGCGCGACGATAGCGAGCTGGAGAACGTAAAGCTGACGGCCCGCGAGCGTCGGTTTATCAAGTTTGCATCCGTGGAGTATGACGATCAGCTCTACATGACCCCACAGGACTTTCTAGACTCTGTGGTTGAGCAAGAACCCAGACGTAAGTACATATTTAGGGGGTTTCCCAGATAAGTCTCTATAAGTTTTGCATTTTTGACTCAGCTCGTCTGAAACGGCGGCAACTCTCCAGCGATGAGGTGGATAAATACAAGGAAAACACACCTGCTTTGAAGAAGGGATCTACACGACTATTTCGTAATCTGAGAGACAAAGGTATGCAAGTAATAAATAAATATACATACATTAATATAGGTACAGTTAATGGGCTCAAAGGTGTTTAAACCATCAAAGAAGTATATTAATTTAAGGACTATTTGCCCTTTATTTTTAATTCACATTAATCCAGGTGAAACCATTATGCCAAAATGATACAGAATACGTGCTGAATTCGTACTTGAGAATTTTAGGTGCACAAGCATTAACAAATTTTACGTTTAATGTTGGTAGGAAAGTGTTTTAGGGGAGTCCTCTCATATTATAAAGAATACTTTATCAATACAAATTTTGTTGACGATCGACTGAAATAATTTTGAGCGATTTTATAGATGCTAAATTCGTGCTTGGGAGGTTTAGGTTCACAGCCTGTGGGTGCATCATCTCATATTATTTAGAATACTTCGATATATATTCTGGTTCTTCTTTCAGGCATTGTCTCCTATACGGAATATTTGTTTTTACTCTCAATCTTAACAAGTAAGTAAATCGGATTTACCATAAAGAGCAATTGATGATAAAATTGCTATTTTTCAGAGCCCAAATCGGGTTTCCGCATAGCCTTCAACATGTTCGACACTGATGGAAATCAGCGCGTGGACAAGGACGAGTTCCTAGTGGTAAATAGAAGGGAATCATTATCCCCCATCCAAATACTCATACTTCCTATGGGTTCCTTAAAATATTTTATTTACTTATTATTTTGTATCATTTAAAAACAAAAACATTTACCTCATTAGATAGTTTCCATTTTGGCCGGCGCTTTGAAAGACACTCAAAATGTCGATCCACAGACCAAGCAAATTGTAAGCATATTATTTATTAAGTTTAGCTATAATTTAATGATATTATTTATGAATAATGAAAACTAATTTGAAATAGCTGGCCCTAGGGCGATGAAGTAAGCTGCACACCACTTTCACATTACTTTACTTTTGTTATAGTTTTTAGTTTTCCTTGGTTTTAACTCCTGATTTATGTATAATTTTTGTCTATCCGTGGTCCCCGAAAAACGGTCTCGATCGCAGCTATCGCGTTTAGTTTCATATGACGAGCAAAGCCAAATGAAGAAGCCCATGGAGAAAACCAAGAGGGGTCTAGTAAGTCCATTAGCAACCAGAGAGTTCCCACTAAGTATTGGCTTTGCTTCGCGAACACTCCGCCCAAAAATTGTACAGAACTCGATGTACGTATGCTTTGAGCATATGTAGAAGCTTAGCGTAGTTATCTTTTGATTCTTTGTGTTTTGTTCATTTTATTTGTACGAATGCAGTATTCGTACGCGCTTTGCTTAAAGTTATCTTTATGTTTCCATAAGGACTACATGTTTGCAGAAGTTTTGCTTTCGAATTTTGACTTTTTCATGTTACCAGCTTATGTTTTTGTTGAGTTCCGTTCCTGTTCCTGACGCTTTTTGTTTTAGGCCTACACCCTAGACACGCTCCCAGCCACTGTGATTGATCCTCACTAAACCACATAACTTTTCTTCTCTCCAACCTAACCCCTAAATCCTGCACAAAAAAAAAAAAACAAAAATCTATCCTGCAACTCCGGCATGTACATAAAATCCCAGATGGAGCGCATTTTCAGCGGCGCTTGGAAGGAGAAGCACGGCGAACAAGACCCCGAGGAGCCCGAGCCCTTAACGCCCCTTCCCCTGGAGGTAAGGTCTTCCCGAGTCCCAAGCATGACCAGCCTGGTGTGACTAACGAATAAGCAATCCCATCGCAATCGATGCCAATCAGAACGAACTCAATCTCTTCCAGCAGAACTATGTGAACGATGGCGAGGGACTGCAGCGACGCCACATGGTGGCCACCACCCTCCAGCTGCACTTCTTTGGCAAACGGGGCACGGGCGTGATTAACTATGACAACTTCTATCGCTTCATGGACAACCTGCAGACTGAGGTGCTGGAGCTGGAGTTCCACGAGTTCTCCAAGGGCAACAGTGTCATCAGCGAGCTGGACTTTGCCAAGATCCTACTGAGGTACACGTATCTGGCCACTGATGAGTACGACATCTTCCTGGAGCGCCTGCTCGAGCGCGTCAAGGATGAGAAGGGCATCAGTTTCCACGATTTCCGTGACTTTTGCCATTTCCTGAACAATCTGGATGACTTTACGATCGCCATGCGGATGTACACGCTGGCTGACCGTGCTATATCGAAGGGTGAGTGGGTTTGACTTTTGCTTTAGATCATAGTGCGAAATAGGGGGTACGGGTTCCCCATTAAAAATTGAATCGAAATAACCGCTTATAGACCCATTTTCGCTTTCCTGAACCCGCTCTATCTCGAAATGTGTTTATTCTTCTTCTTCCACGTTTTGCTTGCAATGTACAAGCAAAGCGACAACATTTTCATGAGACCCCTTCATCTCGAAATGATCCTTTGCGCTTGTATGTATGTATTTATGTTTCGCTTCTGACTCCTAAATCTTTCACACTTCTTCTTCAATTTTTTTATTTCAATGTACAAGCAAAGCAACAACATTTTCGCTTTCCTGAGACCCCTCTATCTCAAAAAGATATTTTGCGCTTGTATGGATGTATTTATATACCGCTTAGGACTCTTATATCTTTCTCACTTCTTCTGTTACATTTTGCCTGCAATGTACAAGCATAGCACCAACATCAGCAATTTTTTCCCCGTTCATTAGCGAACGAGAAAGCTTTGCATTTTTTTCTAATATCATTCTCCTCCCTTGCAGATGAATTCTCTCGCGCCGTGAAGATCTGCACCGGCTATAAGCTAAGTCCACACCTGATCGACACGGTGTTTGCCATCTTCGATGCCGATGGCGATGGCCTGCTGTCCTACAAGGAGTTCATCGCCATTATGAAGGATCGTCTGCATCGCGGCTTCAAAGTAAGTGGTCGTTTCTTTGATTACAACGAGGCACTGGACGCCTATGACGAGCCCGCGTTCCCCATGTTTATGGCCTGGCAGCATCGGGTCTGCCGACACCTGGATTACTTCATCGACAGCGATGCGCTGCTTTGGCACTAAGCACTCATATTTAGTTTAAATTAATTTATAGTTCGTTTTGTTTATCGCTTTGTGTCCTAATTTCGCTGTTACTCATGTATGTGTTTCGTTATTGTCTTGCCTGTAAGCGTTTGCCGGCTTTAAGCTTATTATTTAGTTTAGATTTTAAGACATTAATCCAACCAACTCCCTTAAATCACTTTTAATTATACATATTATTGCTATTAGTTTTATTTTGAATTGGCCATAAACATAATAACCATTAAATACTGATAATACACCGAATTGTATTTTTATTTTTTGCACATTTGTGTTTGTTTGTCCTTGGAAAACATTCTGGAAATGCAAGAGGACAGGCCTTTGCACTGCACTGCTCATTTAATTTAACTACACCCAAAACAAATTGTCATAGAAACTATATTGTTACATGAATTTTATACTCTTTAGTATTAAAAATTTCTTAATAAGGTGCTTATTATTTTGATACTAAGACTTGTGAAAAATCACTAACGCGACAAACACAAAAGCACTAAATTCCAGTTCGTATACAAATAATACTCGAAAATACGCAATTGAAACTAAATAGTATTAAAACTATTCTACGTATTTAGTATACATTTGATATTATGAAGTATTAAATCTATACTAAACTCGTTAAACTGATTGAGTATATTTTTAAGACAACGCGTAGAAAGGTTAATTTCTTGTTTTTTTTTTTTTTGGGTGTAGTTTAAGAGTTCTTTGTTGATTTATTTTAAGCTCATTATCACATTTCCGATCGTTTGTCGACGGTGATTCACACATCTAACAACCAACGACCTGCGATTGTCCAGGCTGAAAGTCCAAGCCCAAGCTGATTAGCCATGAGTTGTATTTTCTTTCCCTAGCAAGATGTTGTTGACCCAGACCAGCGGGTAAAGGTTTCCATTGAGGCAGTCGCGCCGAATGATGGTAAAGAGGTCAGTGGGCAATGGAACCCACTATGAAATCTTTTGCTTTCCAGCTTCTTACTCTCACTCACTCTTGTGTGTCCCCCATTTCACTTTTTCAATGCTCCAACCTGCAAAAGGGCAGAAACTAATCCCGAAATATTAAATCTTACAGTCCGTGGCCAAATCGGAGGGCTGGGATGCCTTCAAGTACTGCGTGCGCAACGAAATGAAGACCATGATGAAGTCGGCCAACTAATCGGATCAGAAACCGCGCCAAAACGGATAACAACGAAGCCAAAGTGAAACAAATTCTAGTTACAACTCTATTTCTTCTTCTAAAGAACCAAAATCTCGTGTATAGCTAAGAATGTTCTCTATATATTTGTTGATCCATCCAACTATTTATGAATTTGTTGTTGAACTCTAAGCTCTCATCTCTCATAGCCAATATATTTGGAGAAATTGTTTTAAATTGTTACACTTACATGTATAGTGAGAATAAAATTGTTTTGTAAAATTTGTATTAAATGTTTATTAGCTTTCATTTCTTTTCTTTTTTCGAATAAGGCTTAAGACTTGTTAGAAAATGCAGCAACTAGTTGTTCATCAACTGTAACATTCCATACCTTACCGCTAATACAAAGTGCTTCTAGAATATATAGATAAAACGATATAGTATCTGCTTGTCAAGGGGAGTGTCTGTTACTTAAACTTATGCATAAATATACAATAAGACTAATTACTAATTACTAATTCGTTTAGATCAATTTCTTGCACTTGGGCATTAAACAAAAATCAAAAATTATCACAGTTAAATTGCGTGCATTCGACAGACGACACACTCTACATTCCTATCCCTAAGTCTAAGGTATACAAAATAGTTTTCATATTCTGGGTTTAAATATTTTTGCTAGAACTGAATTGGGAATCGTTTTGGAATAGTTGCATATACACAAATTGCACAATTGAAACAATAATAATATTAATAATAATAATATTAATAAATGATTAAAAACTACCAGATCTATTTCTATTTCTTTCTAATCCTGCGTCGAAGGCGGCAGCGTCCAGCTTACGTACTTCTCCTTCTCCTGCGTCGCATCCTTGCCGTAGTTGCGATTGCTTCCCGGCTTGGCATAGCGCCGGAACTTGAAGTTCGCGAACACATCCCGCTTGGGCTCCGCCTCCATTGATTGTCCGTCTAGCTCCAGATTCCTCTGCAGGCCCACTCCCGGGATGGGTAGCTCTTCGCTGGGCCTGCGAAAGTTGTAAATACCCTTCCTTTGCTTCAGCTGCTGCTGCTGCTGAACCTCTCTGCTAGCCGGCGGCGGCGTCTTCTTGGGACTGCCTATCTTGGGCAGCGGCTTGGGATCCCGCATCAGCATGGGAAACAGCGCGTCGTCCGCGTCAAAGTACCACGGACGCGAAAAGTGATAGCCGGCATTGTAGTACGGCTTGAAGATGGGCTCGTTGGAGCAAATACTGAACGCGTGGTAGGCGTGCGAGATGAGCTGGGGGAAGCGGTCCACCCAGTAGTTGGTGAACTCGTGCGGTATGCAGCCCAGCATCTCCTGGGCGTCTGTGGTCAGCTCGTGATAGTGATGCTTCTTGTTGCGCAGAGCCCGCAGCAGATCCCTCACACTGGCGCCCATATAGCCGCGATACTTCCTCAAATCATCCGTGATCATGGGATCCAGATGGGCGTTCCAATCGTCCAGCACCACAATGCGCCCGTTCTTCTCCAGCGACTTGAGGGGCTCGGCATGGAACTGAAGCTTCTCCACGCGATCGCTGACATCCTGCAAAAAGGAGAGCATTTTGGGCTCGTCCCAGAACAGCGGATGGTTGCCAATGCAGCGGGCGGGGGGACGCAACATGGGGTCCTTGTGTATCATGTCCGAGATCAACTGCTCGGCTAATACCTTGGGAGTAAGAACGGAATTGTTAATTATGTATTAATTATTTATATTAAATTATTTAATTTGTTACAAATTATGCTTACAATTCGGCTGTTCTCGGCGTCATCTTCGGCCCGCAGCTTGGCCAGATTGTACTCGTGCGAGAGTATGTTGGCCTGACGCTTTAGATTGTCCCCAAACGCATGGTGACCTCCGCTCAGCACATAGTAGTAGACACAGCCCAGGGAGAAGATGTCCACAGCAGTTGTCTGCAAAGAAAACATCGATTAAAAACCTAATACTTTCCATTCAAAGGAATCCTTACCGTTCGCTGAGCCCGCATCATTTCCGGAGCGATCCAGCCGTCGGTGCCCGTCACACCCGATCGCCGGGAGAAGCTCGTCTTGCCGAAGTTCAGCTTCTTGCACAGGCCAAAGTCGGAGATCATTACCCGCACCTTGCCCTTGGCATCTGGCAGCGAGATCAGCACGTTCTGTGGCTTGATATCGCGATGAACAATGTCCAGCGAGTGGAGGTGACTCAATCCCGCTGACGCCTGGCTCAGCACCTGCCACACATCGATGTGATTCTGCAGCTCCAGCGACCGATCGCCCTCGGTGTAATCCTGCAGAGTGGCCGCGCACAGCTCCACGGCTATGTAGCGGAACTGCCGGTCCTGTTCGGTGCAGAAGTAACGCACCACGTTCTCGTGGGCATCCGACTCTCGGAGCAGGGCCACCTCGCGGTCGGCAAAGGTGAAGCATTCGGGCAGCAGCCGCTTGACGGCCACAGATCGCTCCTCGAACGAGCCCTTGAAGACGAAGGTGCCCTCGCAGCCCTTGCCCAACACCTCGTTGGAGTTGAAGCTGATCTTGCCGACGCGCACCTGACCGCCGCCCAAGTCTACCAGATCCTGGGCACTTGCATTGCTGCCGTTGCTAGAATTGCTGCCGTTCGAGCCATTCTGGGCAATGGCAAAGGTCTTGGAGCCGTTCTCGCTCTGCTTCTGCAACTCCCTCATGGTGCTGCAGGTGTACCAGAACAAGGCAATCATGCCCAGAACGATTACCATGAGGATCTGATGAACCTTTCCGCTCGGATGCTCCATGAACCACTCGTTGATAAAGGCCTGCACCTTGTTGCTGTTCTGCAGGATGATGGTCTTGGTCCGGTTGATGGTATTCCCATTCGCCCGCTGGTCAAGGCCGATCTCCACCAGCTCCGGATCCGTTTGCACACCAATATCGGCGGCGTTCTTTTCGTTATTTGCCAGCAGGCCGTAGCCATCGTTGTAGTTGTGTATGGTAGCCAGGCTTTGGATGTCCTTGCTCGACGGTGTCGGCGATAGCTGCAGGTTGTTGTTGCCCTCGTTGGGCATGTTATAGTGGCCCAGCATGATGCCCGGATGCTCCTGCAGGACATCGTTAATGTAAATGGTACGCGGATCTGTCTCCTGGCTATTCGAAGCCTGCTCTCCAGCGGCGGGTCCGTCGAGCAGCTTAATAGGTGGCGTCGTGGAGATACGCGGCGTATTCTTGTCCACCAGCGAGGGCAAGGCGTACAGGCCCTTTTGATGCTCGCCCACATAAAGAGATTGGCTAAGGAATAGATAAATGCTTAATTTTACTTGCTTTTTAACAAAGTTAAGAAGTTTTACTTACAACAGCTTGACGGTATTCACATTGCCCGTTTTAGACTCCTCGAGAATGGCCTGGTAAGCCTCATCGGACACCGTGGTGAAGGGCACGCTGAGCAGGCCATCCGGTCCCAGCAGAAAGGCGGCCACCACAGGCGAGCTTAGATCCCGCTGCCAAAGAAACTTGCCCTGCTTGCGATCCAGGGTCACTATATGCCCGTTGCTGGTGGTGGTCAGGTGGATGTACTCTGCAAACAAAAAGGAAATAATGAGACAAAGCTTTAGCAAATTAAAGACTTTCCCTTACCATATTCCTTGGCCAGCTCTGGCGGAGCACTCAGAGCATTGTAGTCGTAGAACGTGATATTCCAGGGCTTGGCATTCTTGTCCTTGGCCAGGCTGTCGAACATCATCACGGTGTACTGGGTGCGGCCCAGATAGATGGCTCTCGACGTGGCCCAGCCAATCTGTTCGCCCTCCTTGCCATCCATGCTGGCGTCGCCGAAGCCCATAACCTTCTCCCGCCTGCCCGTCTTGGGATCTACCATGTACCAGGTGTCGCTCTTCTTGCCGGAATACAGAATGCCATCGGAGGAGCGGCAGGGGGCATTGGCCACCAGCTGGGGAATGGTGTACGGCAGCTTCTTGAGGCTGCCCATCTGGCCCAGCTGGTAAATGCTGCCATCACGGGGATCGGGCAGAAAGTGGGGCACCTGCAGATTCTCCTGCGGTTCGGCCACTATGGGGGGATCTAGAATTAATTAAATTAATAATTAAAAAGTTATACAAGTTTCAGCTTGTGGGATTGTTTTATGAATTACGAAGGTTTAGCTAAGAATTGTAGATTCCCTGGTCTCCTAATGACATTTTTGAAGAACCCACTTTAGTGGGAAAGCAAACATTATATAATTTCATAATAATTTTCAACAACACAATCATCAGAATTAACATTATTTTAAATTGATACGCAGATTTTGTCGTGAGTCATAATAATTCTTATCTGCCACAAAATATAAAGTAAAGCATAAGCTCACCGCAGTGAATTATCAGCTTATTGAATACAGTACCTTATTCGCTTTTAAATGAATTATTTAGTAAGCGGCCACTAACTCGTTTTCCAGGGGACTAATTAAACACATGTATAATATATGTAGTTGCCTTATGTAAGTAGTTGTAGTTTAAGAGATGCATATCTGTTATTTTATAGCTATTTTCATTTCAATCTATATCAACCTGGTAGATATGGGAACCCCCTTTTTAGCCAACTATTTGGAGCACGCACTGTAGAATATATATTCACCCCTTCAATTTCTTGATACCTCAGTCTTGATAGTAACTCAGAATGTAATAAATTGTTACTATAGCCCGTTCTCGATAAGGCTTATCTTGTTGTACTTTTCATAAGGAACAACCGTGTAATCAACCATACAATCCCTTTAAGAACCGATGCATTCACACACCTCCTAGCACAATGTACACTTCAATGTAAACGCATGTTTCTTTCCCCAAATAAATTTAAATTAAGCGGGTTTTTTGCCGTGTGAGACAATGTCAAGCCAAACAACAGTTGAGTAAATAGAACCATAGACCTGAGGAGGGCCAAGGCGGATTATTTCCACGTTGTTTACGCCGCCGGCGTGTTGGCAATTTCTGTTATCGCCTACAGCAACAGCCTCAAGTTATGACTTGGCGAATGCAAATGGCCAACGATAATGAAGGAATAACTTTGACAACAATTGATATATGTATTACCAAGCAAAGTGGAGTGTTCCAATAGCCAGTAATGAAAGCCAACTATTTAGAGTATGGCCCAGCCTTATCAGTAATTAGTTACAGGGCCCCGGAAAAATTCTTGGCATTAAACGAGTGTTGCCGTTGCCACAATTTCTGGGGCAGGTCATTTAACCCGCCTCGGCACCACTTTCATTAGCATAGGCATTCTAATTAGTTAGCGGTAGTCGTAGACAAAACCTGATTCACTCCCGTGATGAGGTAACAGAACAGAGCACCAATCGATACACTGATCTCTTGTTTGGGGCCTGCCCAAGCGGAGTAATTACCGCGAATCAAAAACAAATTATTAGCTTGAGCAACTCACTAAATCACGAAATTGTCACTCAAAAACACAAAGGTTTCCGTGGCAATAAGGCGAATTATTTGGAAACCGCAGGTCAGATGCTGTCCACATGTTTATCGCCCAGAATTTTCAATCATTTGCAGTTCCACGAAGGCAGACGACAAGCGGGCAGCATGAAATTTCTAATAATACCAATGGACATACATATGGACATGAACAGTGCAGGCTATCACATAAAACAATCTTTACGGGGCGTAAGTTTTTTGTGTATTAAAAATTTTAGAACAAAACATGTGGGCAGGGAACTAAATGTTGCCCAGGGAATCATTTGGCATAACTCCAATGTGATAATAGCGGAGTTTTCAAGCAATACTTATCAAAAAATTAAAGAATTGAAAGCGGAATACAATCAGAAACCCCGAGAGTACTATAAATAGCGGGAGCCTAAGAGAACTAGGAAACAAGTCAATAAAGAAAATGTTTGAAAGCTCAAAACCAACTCGAATTATGAATGCTCTTTTTTAAGGGATAAACCTTTAATCTAATAATTATTAGATTATAATTTAATAACCGAAAACACTTTGGGAAATTAATTTCCCATACACTTGAGTAAACAATTATATGCCAGATCAATATCGAATGTTTTTGTTTATGTCAATCACCCGCCAACCCCTTTAATCGCTTCGATAGTCATTCGTATTAACGAAACACTCTTTTTACCATTGTGACTCATATCTGGCTAAAGTATTGGTTTTTTAAAGGGGAAAAGCTATTCGATGGCAAGATTACCGCGTTTTTGGCATCAAAGATCAATACGTCACTCTGATAAGTATTGGAAATATTCAATGAACTTGGCGGGAGTGCATATTCAACTAGCTTCAAAGTCCCAACCACCCACTATGGGAAGGGTATGGGCGTACAGCAACTGGTGGTGGTGGTATCGCGGCAGCACTTAATTGGAGGAATTGTGTGCGGAGAACGGCTGTCGAGATTGCGTATATACGTGGGGCTCTTATCAGGCCTCTGAGGCACCGTAGGAAACATAACACGGACGAGAGTGAAAATTATAGAGCAGCAGCGAATGGCGGGAGAAAGATCTATCCTCCGCGACAACATCTGTACGATTGGAATGGTACCGATGAGCTCATCGAAACGCATTTCGCACTGTAAATGGCGAGTGCAACGAAGCCTGGGCATGTGGAACACTTATTCCAGTCTGGGAATAGATGCAGATGGAGATGGGGTCTAGGAGAACTATTGTATAATTGGCATAGGTTTATTTAATGGCTTGGCTATTATTTAGGTAGAATTTTTAAGGTAGAATTAGCAATGCAAATTGCAGTGATGCTCATTTGTTTTTAATGAGTTTTTAAGGGGTTTTATGGCAAACTTTGTGAAAATGAGAAGAATTTGGGAAGTTTTGGGTTCCAGATATGTTCTTCCTGGTATTTCCCCATGTTTACAGAGTTTCACGTGAGGGAGAGTCAGCTTGAGGTCTATCTAAAGACTATTCCAAAGCAAATATGGCTTAATTTTCAATGTATAATGCCGATATAATGGTTACACGGGGCTGAGTGATATTGTAAACGTTTCTTGCAACCCCTATACTATTAATTATTAAAAATAACCAAAGAAAGTACCTACAAAACTGAAACAAGTTAAAGTTACTTAAAGCTTCAGAGTTTACACATGTTTCAAGTCCCACACTCTTTGAAAAACTAGGAAAATGGGGGGTGGAGTGGAAAATTAAAAGCGGTTAACCGGCACGCGTAATTACCATCTGCTATTGTCCAGCGTATTTCACTGGTCACCGGATCGATGGCCGTCAGTCCGCCGCCCAAAGTGGAGAACACCATGAGGGCCTCTTCGTCGCGGGCGAGGTCCGTGCAGTCCTGCGATGAGGAGGAAAAGGTGGCTTACTCATATGACCAACATGTATCGGCGTAATGATGAAATATTAATTGATGGGCCACACTGTCCACCACCCTTAGTAGGTCATGCGTGCCGCCCCTATGTCCCCGTGTCCCTGCACACGTCCACTCACCGTCTTGTCATCCTCGCCGCTGCTAACGACTTCGGCCGAGTCGGTTTGTTGTGCTTTGGCGGTAGCTGATGCAATAGACCCGCTAGCCAGCAAGAAAAACACGCAACAATAAGCCACAACGCAGAATCTCATTTTGCAGCCGGTCGGGGGTGGGCGGGGTAAGAAAGAGCGTGAGAGTGAGAGGGGGGGGAGCCGTGAGCAAATATTTGCGATTTCCGTTCCGATTTCAATTGCACTCGCAGTCACTTTTGGTTTGTTGTTTCTGGCATATTATTGCCTCTTTTATTGCTTTTCAATCTGGGGGCACTCGTGCAGCTCTGGCTGAGGTTAGCTTTACATTTTCTTCGCACTCGCGTTCAAAAAATTCCATTATTCGCCATTGTTGAGCAGTTTGAGCGGTATGACCGTGGTTTGGTTGTGGAAATATGCTTTACTGGGGGCGGTATGACCGTAGCTCGCAATGATAAAAATGACCACTCATATAAATGTAGCCGGAGCTGGTCACATCGTCACTAGTTCGCTCAACAGTTATCGATAATTTCACAATGCGGCTGGTTTTTACGGGTAATTTTGTTTTTAAACGTCTGCTCCACACGCCAATCGGTGGTAACAATGCGAAACAGCAACCGCGCAACCTCAAGGGCCGGAGCAAGAGCTCCCAGGAGTGGCTCACCCGCCAGCTGGCCGATCCGTACGTGGAGAAGGCCCGGATGATGAACTACCGCTGTCGGAGTGCCTTCAAACTCCTGGAAATCGACGACAAATACGGGATTCTGCGGCCAGGAGACACGGTTCTGGACTGTGGAGCTGCACCGGGAAGCTGGACGCAAGTGGCGGTGGAGCGGACCAACGCAAATGGCAAACAGGAAAAAGCTTCACGGGGCGCAGTGTTCAGTATCGACCTGTTGCACTTCCATGCGGTGCCCGGAGCCACAATCTTCGGCGGCATGGACTTTACCAGCTCCAAATCACAGCAGAGATTGAGGGAATCGCTGAACGAGCGAAGGGTCAACTGTGTGCTCTCCGACATGGCGCCCAATGCCACCGGCGTGCGGATGCTGGACCAGGAGAGCATTACGAACCTCTGCTACGAGGTGCTCCGCTTTGCATTGGCCATGTCCGCGCCGCAGGCCCATCTGGTGGTCAAGGTGTGGGATAATGGGGATGTGCCCAAGCTGGAGCGCGACATTCTTCGCTTCTATGAGAAGGTGAAGCGTGTTAAACCGCGCGCCAGCCGCGGGGATTCTGCCGAGCACTTCCTGGTGGCCAGGGGATTCAAGGGGCCTGTAGATAGTAGTAGCTAATTTGTAGCATTTAAATGTTTAAGCTTACCATTTGTTAAGTTATTATACTCATAAAAACTTTATTTCTGAAAATTTCCCTTGGTTTCTATTAAGATAAAAGTGGAAAACGGAGAGTTCTTCATAAAAGAAGCGTAAAAACAAACAAAAGGAACTGAAAAATGGTCGAAACTCTTTAACATTTGTCGCTTATAAAGCATTTAATCAACAATTTCCATGATTTGTTCAAGATAAGTATTTAAAAAATATAGGACTCTAAAAAGGAGACCAAATGTTGAGACTACACAGCTTTAAGTATCCACCTCCTAGTGCTTGTAGTGAGTGAGATGGTTGATCATCTCGTACAGCCACTTGGGCTGGTCGTGGGGTGCCATGTGGCCAGCATTACGCACCATGATCTCCACCAAGTGTCCGGCGTGCTTCACATATCCAGCCACCTCGCCATCGATGCGCCAGATCTCTCGAGGAGCGACCTTGTACTTGTCCGAGCCCGGGAACTTCAGGTGGTTGAGGTAGTTGCGGGTCAGCGGATAAGCCACAATGATGTCCAATTGGCCGCTGTAGATGCACACAGTGTAGTGGGCCAGGAGTTCGGCAATCCAGGGAGCCACGCTATCCATGACATCCTTCTTCAGGTGAATTTCCACCTTGTTTTCCTTGTCCAGGTCGTGGAAGGGTTGGTTGCCCACATGGATGGCCCGACGGGTGGCGCCCGCCTGCAGGAAGTCTCCCAATCCGGCCGAATCGTCGTCGTGCGTCTTCAGGTAGTTGTAGTACCAGTTGTAGCCCGTAAGGTTACTGAACAGTGAGCCGTTGGTGAGATCCCCGTTGATCAGCGAGTCGAAGACGTCGAAGGCACACTCCATGTCATGCTTCTGGATGCAGGCGGCCCCCTTCGCCTCGGCGTCGTGGAAACTCTGCAGGCCATGCTCATCGATCAGACCCAACTGGTAGAGGTAATCTCCGTACTTGAGCTGATGCAGCGGATCCGACAGTCCGTTTCCTATGGCCACGCCCTTGAGCGGCACATAGACGCGCGTCTCGATGGCGTTCTGCACCTTGTGGATGTGGTAAGCCAGGGCCGGCACGTACTTGCCGGCATAGGACTCGCCGGTGACCCAGAAGCCAGAAGAGTTGCTCCACTCGAACAGCTCGTATAGCTGCATCACGGCCTCGTGAAGATTGCGACCAACGTCCTTCTCGTTCTTGGCGTAACCCGCGTCATTATCGGTGAAACTGAAGCCAGTGCCCACGGGATTGTCGATGTAGATCAGGTTGTGAGTCTGGCTCCAGGTAATGTTACGTTTCTGGGGCTTTCCATGGGCGTCCAACTCGATGGGACCGTTTTCCGTAAACAATCCAAATAGGGAAGAGGCTCCTGGGCCGCCCTGAAGCCAAAGAACCACGGGAGCATATTCCGGCTCCTCCACGGCGGGGAAGTACCAGAAGAACATGTTGGAATTGTAACCGGGATCCACGGTCAGGTAGCCGGAGTAGCTCTCCACGCCATGGAACTGCGACCCCAAAACGCGGGCCAACTTCTGCACCTCTGACTTGGGCATGGAGGCATTGTTGATGAGCGGTGTAAGGAACAGAGGCTCGCCGGGATCGACGCCGTCCTCGAAGAAGCGGAACCTTGGGTACGGATTGATGAAGCTTCGCCTATAGGCGCCTCCATCGGCACTACATATGGCGACTATGGCCGCCGTAATTAAAAGTGCGCAATGAGTTGCAGTATTCATTGTCTGCCTGCTCTGCTTGAACTGAAGAAGAGAGCGAAATGGTTAGCGATTACTTTGCTTTGTTTCCGCTTCGAAGGGTTTACGCCCCGAGCCACTCACCGATAAGCGTAGTTTTTTACAAATAATCTCAGTTCTTGCACTTTTTCTCTTTTTTGCAGAGCCGGCAAAACGACATAAGTTGACTACGCAACGAATTATTTTCAGTGTAGCCGTAGCGGTCAGTTGGCAGGGTTGCCGGGCCTTCCGAAACTATCAGCTGTGATTGAACTTTCTTCTTGCCAACTATCGACCTTCATTACCTGGACTAATAATGCTAAATACATATGCAAACAGCTTCACCAATGCTTAACACTTTGTGATATTAATTAAAAGTAAAATCATTCATATTCTTAAATATTCAAAAATAGGCGCCTCATTGAAGCCCCGTTGACAACCCTAGTGCTTGAAATCGATAATGCTGAAATTTCCTGATCCGGAATCCTAAGCATTAGTTGCATTATTTTGTAATCTTTCTAAATATCTGTAGTATTCGTTCGTCTTACATCAAGCAAGAATAAATTTTCGTTAGAGCAAAAGTTCAGTGTGTTGGAAGGAAACTATTGGAAACATCGACGAGAGCCGACGATCTGGCAACACCCGATCTGTTTGCGTCAAAATTTTTGTAATAGCAGCAGCTGTTTTGTCCAGCGCCAAACGGAGTTTGAGCCACAATTACACACAATGTCAGTCGCCGACACTCTCGACTACATCACCCTGGGCAACCCTGTCAGCAAGATGGTCATCTCGTCCGCATCCGCGCTGCTCCGCACTATGGTACCCGTTCTGCGAGCCCGAGGCTACCTAAGCCCTGGAAACTAATTATCCTTTTTTGCTTGCAGGGACTGCGTCCGAAGCAAATTGCAGTGCAGGAATCTGTCATGTCGATGCAGCCGTCCACACATCAGTACGTGCATCCGCACGGTTCGCTGCACTGCCTTGCCGGCAGCCACTACCATTTCGTGCGGCTGGCCGGTATTGCAGGAGCGTCGGCCATTTTCATGGGCGCCTACTGCAAGTACATATTGAAGGATATCGGTGACCCCAAAGAGCAGGTGGACTCGCAGGCCTTCGCCGATGTGGCCAATCGCATTCACTTTCTGCACTCGTTCGCCTTGATGGCCATGCCCCTGGCCCACTACCCAGTTCTCGTAAGTAACAGTAAAAATGAAGCCCTTCTCGCTTGCCCCCTTCTCTTCTCTTCGTTTTGGTCCTCCGTTTAGTGTTTTCAGTCGAGGTTTACTCTTTTCGCTCTTTCATAACCCCTAAAGATGCTCGACTTAAGATTCAAGTCCTTTGGCAAGTTAATTAACTGCTAGAGAGCCCCCCGAAAAATTACAAAATCCATCTGGATCGTGTTTGGTTTATTTGTAAAGCTTTTCTTTGATGGTTTTGTTGTTTACATAAACTCTGTGTAAAGTTAGATCTCTGAACGGAATTTATAACAACTCGCGTTACTCTCGAATCGAAATCGAAACTCCAACAATCGTATAATTGACATCCTGCTTAGCTAGTCTAATGCGCTGATTGACAATACAAAAATTGAGCTATGAATGAGTTTGGTTTTTGGGCTAAGCGCTTTCAAGTTACTTCTCGCTTTCTCTATATATAATTAGAGTATGTACAATAGGTATGCGTATGATGTATATGAATGTTTTCAAAGCTAAAGCTAAATGTTCAACAACCACTAATTGCAGCTTACAAAGTAATTTTCAATACCACACCACGATACACTGTATACTTGCATTAATTCGGATAATTCTTAGTTTTCTGTGATATGGAGCAGGTTCATAGCTGATATGGGTTCGGGTTCGGGGTTGTGTAGGAATTTTCTTAATTTATCTCTTTCTCATCAATCAATATTACACATTGTATTTAAAAATGTACCAAAAAGGCATAGATTCTTCCGTTTGTTTGCTATTATCTTGTAATTGGTTTTGTTTTTGTCATCAGCCTTATTCGATAAGTAAAATGTGGAGCCTGTTTTGAGCCCTCTTGGTTTTTTTTTTCGCGTTAAAGCCAACAACTAAAGCTAACATCAAAATATGCACACAAAACTCTTGTCGCCTTCGCTAAGCTTTGATCTTACAATAAACTATGACTATGGGGCCTGTTCCGGATTTGTTTAGTTCCTTTTAGGGGAAATAATCTTATTTAACCATTTCTTGAGCACTTTGCTGGCATCTAAAGATTTTTGATATAGTTTTTGGCCGTTACTCTATAAATTCATTATTATGCTGCGCTCAAGAGTTGCTTAGTTAAACTAAAATCCTAGCGTCGGAACAGGCCTGCTTGAAATATTGTGGGTGTTTGATTATTGTGAGTAAAGGTGTCCCATTTCTCCCCACAGACTGGCACCTTGATGACCACGGGCACGGTGCTGTTCAGCGGCTGCATGTACTACCGCGCCTTGACCGGAGAGAAGCGGCTGCAGCCGTACGCGACCGTTGGAGGATTCTGCCTGATGGCCGCGTGGCTGTCACTGGTCTTTTAAGGACGAGCGCGGAGGGGACTTATTTATATCTTATATATAATAGAGCACATACCGAACAGCTATGTCGTCGGAGGGCAACTAAAGCTAAGCCAAGCTAAAAATCATACTCTTGTCTGCGCCTCTCTAAGTGCGCTGGCAGTAATATAATATGATAAATATATATATTGTTTTAGTGTTTAAAAGTGAACTCTAGGAGGGCTTTGCAGCTAATGGAAGATACTTTTCGAGTTAAATGCGTACAATTTCTTAGAGTATATAACAGTTTACGCCGAATGTGAATAGCTTTAATGAAATCAAGAAAATAATAATAATAAAAACGTTCAACGGGTTAACTAAAGAACCAACCGAGCTGTTACATTTATTGTATACCTGTACACATTAATAAATTACTATAAAAACACACACATATATATTAATACTAGGCGTAACATTTCATAGAATTCCTCTTCTCTTTTTTTGTGATTTTGTTTTGATTTTCTTGTTTTTGTTTTCAGGGATTGTTATTGTCGTTTTACTGGAACACATAATACAAATGCGAAGCGACCTTTTGAAGGCCACTGCAAAAAGTTCAGCTAAAATTAATTATTGCACAATTCTCATTACATATTTTTATCTTTTTTTTAGGTATAAAAACATTGGTCACGTTCACCAGCACAATATATCATTATTTTACAAAACTTATTGTCGATACGATTATTCCTATATAAACTGATATTTTCATTCATTATATCCCCCAAAACAAGGCTTATAGGGACCACTGATTAAACTGTGCTGGTGGACGCCGCCATTTACTCTATACACGCTCCTTTAACCTCAGCTTATTGTCTTGCTGTTTCTTAGTTTTATACACCTGATGACTAACAATTAGTTTGATTTGTACATTGTATTGTAAAAAAAATGCTTCGGCGGCCTGGACTCAGTGTTGGTGTTTGCTGCTGCCGCCGCTGCCACTGTGCTATCCTAGTAACTTCTGCTTGGAGGCCTCCGCGAAGAGGAAGGTCTTCTGAATGCCCGCATTGGCCGCTGGATGATTCGTAATGGGTTCCAGTATCTTAAGTATGTAGTCTTTGAAGGCCTTCGGCACAGCGAAATGTCAAGAGTCCTTCTTCAGCCGCAGGTTCTCCTCATGGGCCTGCAAAGTGAATAATCATGAGGTGATTCAGAAAAGAGTTATTTAAAAACCGAATACGAACTAGATTGATCTACTGATCAGTCAACAATTATTTTCCTTTTGCAAATTAGATTTGATTTTAGGTAGACAAGTAAGAAAGCTACAGTCGACTGTGCTCGACTGTGAGATACCCAGTAAAGGCTAAGGTACTAAAAGGCAAATTAAAATTGTACATAAATACATTGTACATACATACATTGGCGCCATTAAATCGCACGGCCAAGGCTTGAATGCGCCACCTGTCGGCTACAGCTTGCAACAGCAGTGCCTTAGGGCGGTGTGTTAAAATTTAAACCATATTGCTAATATCTCCCATGTTTATCATCCGATTTTATTGAAGTTTTCAGGAAACGTCCGTCTCTATTTTATTAACTTATTGTATCTATTAACTTTAAGCCGAAAATCACGCATATAGCTAATATAACGTTTTTATGATTTTCAGGGGCGGAAGTGGGCGTGGCCAAATTTTAAAACAAACTTGATATACGTGCAACAAATTCCAATGTTGTTACCAAATTTGGTAACTCTAGCTCTTATAGTTTCTGAGATCTGTTGTTTCACACGGACAGACGGACATGGCTAAATCGACTCGGCTGGTGACGCTGATCAAGAATATATATTTTATAGGGTCGGAGATTTCTCCTTCTGCCTGTTACATACATTCTCGGTTGGCACTAACTTATAATACCCTTGTACCCCATGGGTACCGGGTATAAACATGGCATTTACTTTTCATTTCGTAATGATACAACTTGCCCGTTTTCAATTCGAGAGAACCTTGTATATTTTTACCCACCTTCTGTGCGACCTTGAGCAGGGCATCGAACGTGGAGTCACCCGTCTGCTTGACCATGCTGTGGAACACCTTCTTCTCGCTGGTTGTGAGCAGTTCGAACGGCGAGCCAAACTCCACCGCCCGGCCGGCATCCATGACCAAGACCTTGTCGGAATCCATTACCGTGTGCAGGCGATGGGCTATGGTGAGCACTGTGCAGTCCTTGAACTTGTTCCTAATCGTCGTCTGGATGAGAGCATCCGTTTGCGGGTCCACGTTGGCCGTGGCCTCGTCCATCACCAGGATGCGGTTCTCGCGGAGTATGGCCCTAGCCAAGCAGACCAGCTGGCGCTGGCCCACGCTGAAGTTGGTTCCGCCCTCGGAAATCTTGCTCTGCAAGCCACTGGGCAGATCGGCCACCACTTCCTTCAGTTTCACCTCCTCCAGGGATTCCCACAGCTTGGCGTCGCTGTACTCATCGAAGGGATCCAGGTTGTAGCGCATAGTGCCCGAGAAGAGCACCGGCTCCTGGGGAATAATGGATATCTTGCTGCGCAGATCGTGCAGTCCCAGATCGTTGGTGTCGCGCCTATCGATCAGAATGGCTCCCTCGTTGTAGGACAACCGGAATAGGGCGTTAATCAGGGAGGATTTGCCGGCACCAGTGCGTCCCACGATGCCCACCTTCTCGCAGCCCTCGATGGCAATGTTCAGGGATCGGAGCACGTAGTCAGCCGCCTTATCGGGGAAGTACTTCAGCGACAGGTCGTCGAAGACGATCTTTCCATCCTCTGGCCAGTCCTTGGGCGGCTTCTTCTTCGGCTGCGACTCAAAGTCGCCCTCCGGCTCCAGATCCTCGTACTCCACCACACGCTCCACCGCCGTCATTGTGTTCTCCAGCTCTGCCGACTGTCGCATGCCCCACTGCACCATGCCGGTCATGCCCATTGCCTGGGTGATAGCCAAACCCACATCTCCCCCGTTTTCAGGGGAGAACAGGAAGAAGCTCAGCGTGATTACGGCAATGTAGAGGACGCACACACAGTCCAGCCAGTATCCGAAGGCTCGGCTCGTGGCCAGGAACATGTAGTAGCCGGAGCTGTGCATGTCCTGGTAGTTATCGAACTCCGCAATCAGTTCCTTTTGCGCTCCAAATGCTCGGATGGTGGCCAGGCCGTTCAAGGAGGCACTCAAGTGCGAGTAAATGGGGGATCGCGCTGTGGAGGGAGTAGAAATAATTAGATTCAAGTAAATAACAGAAAATAATAATGTAAATGCTAAACGATTAGAAGTAATTCAGTTGAATATAATCAAAACATCTCCTTCAAAACCTCTAAAAACTAAATTTAATTACCTAACTTGTTCCTCTAAGCATATCAGAAATGGATAATACCTAAACACAGAAACTACAATGTAAATCGATGAGAAACTTGGTTCGATTTGGATGATTGATTGAACAATATGAAAACCTACTTTAATCTAGATAAATGCAATTGTCTTTTGAGATCGGAGATGGGAATCATATGCCAGAATGGGAGCATAGTGGCTCCTTAAGTTCCCAGAGTTCATTCTTTTAATATAGTCATGTGCTGATTTTCGCGAAATAGCTTAAACAAATTAAGAATCTGAGACTTGTTCGCATGAAAAACCGTGATCTGATGAATAAAAGCAAAATCTACACAAAAAAAAAGTTTAGCCATTATATGCGTTGTCTTGGAAATATTCTAAACCAGTATAAGGATTTTAGTACAGATTTAATACTTTATAATATCAAATGTATGCACAATAGTATATTTTTCTACTCTATACTTTCTATTGTGTATTTTCGAGTATTATTTTTATACAAACCTACATCGAAAATTTGAAAAAATATCGCGTTAGCTGGAATTTAGTGCTTTTCTGTTTGTCGCGTAAGTGATTTTTCTCAAGTCTTGGCTCAGATTATACTTTTTATACTTTCGAACTATCAAATTAATAAGCATCTTATTAAGACATTTTTAATACACAAAAGTACAGAAAAAATGATATTTTTTTGTAGGTGCAGGAAATGCCATGATCAGAAGAATAAAAGCAAAATCTACATGTCGCGGATAAACATCGCGCTCTAAAGTTTAGAAAACCAAAACACACAGGCCGATGCGTACGGTTTTCCTTCTGCTTTGTTGAAATGCTCCGAGCTTGGAAATCGGTGACCGACCCTGGTTTAGATCATTTTAGTTATAATACTTTCATAATTTTAGTTTCTTAACAGCCAGCTTGATATTATTATATATTATAATAAAGATTTTCCACTTACTGACAGCTTCGAGGCGCTTGACATCTCGGGACGTGTTCAGATAGAAGACTCGCAGTATGTAGAAGATGATGACCAGGAAGACAGTGGCCAGGATGTACCAGACGTTGACGATGCACAGAACGACAACGATGCCGACGATGGCGAGGAAGATCTGCATCACGTCCATCATCACGGAGGGAAGGATCTCGTCCACTTGTCCCAAATCTTTCGAGAAGCGGTTCAGGATACGTCCCGAAGGGTTGGTGTTGAAGAAGTGCATGGCCGCCCGGGTCACGCCCTGGAACATGGTGTTGTGCAAGGTCGTGGAGCTGCGCATGGCCAGGTAGAAGAAGAGCATGCTCCGGACCAGGGAGAAGACGATAACGGAAACGTTGATGCCGGTGAAGTAGTAGATGTCCACGGGGTCCGTGTCTGCGTTGATGCGGGTTTCGGGGAAGGCGCGTCGCAATCGGGCCATAAAGGTGTCACGCTCGGCCTCGCCGTTCTTGTTGACCCTGGGAAAGTGAGTTAAAGGGTCAGCTAAGCTGGTTTATAAACGGATAAAAAGTAAACTCACCAGTATGAGAGGAAGATATCTCCACCCGAGGCCAGTACCTGGGCGCCGATACAGAAGAAGGCAAACACAATAAACAGTCCATAGCCATTGGCCCCAAAGTACTTCTTGTAGAGCTTCATTCCGATGCGTCCCTCCACGCGAGCCTCCTGCGTCTGCATGGGCGACTCTTGTGCCAAGGACTCGGCGGTGGATTCCATGGAGGAGATGCTGCCGTGTCGGTCCCGCAGCTTGCTGTTCTGCCGGGAGAGGCTCTTCTTGTCCGGCGCATCGCCGGCACCCTCGTCCTTCTTGCTGGGATCCGTCAGCATCTGGGCAAAGTCCAGGCCGCTCTTGCACATGGACTCGTAGGTGCCCATGGCGCTGATCTTGCCCTTGTCCATGATCACAATGACGTCGGCCTGCTCCAGGAACTGCAGCTGGTGGGTCACCAGCAGCACGATCTCCTCCCGCAGGAATCCCCGCATGCACTGGTCGAACAGGTGGCGACCCACGTGCGTGTCCACGGCACTGAGGGGATCGTCCAGCAGGTAGATGTCCGCCTTTCGGTACACAGCTCGGGCCAGGCTAATGCGCGCCTTCTGACCGCCGGAGAGCGAGGCTCCGCGCTCACCCACAATGGTCTTGTCCGCATACGGCAGCAGCTCAAAGTCCCGCTCCAGGGCGCACTTCTTCACCACGGTGCGGTAACGGTGCTTGTCCATGGGCAGGCCAAAGAGAATGTTCTGGCGCACGGTGCCGGTGAAGAGCCAGGGCTCCTGGGAGGCGTATGAGAGAGTGCCGTTGACATTCACCGACCCGGAGTTCGGATTCAGTTCTCCCAACACGGCCTGAATCAAGCTGGATTTGCCGGAGCCCACCGGGCCAATGACCGCGACCAGCTGGCGTGGCTTGAACTTCAGCGAGATGTTGTCCAGGGTGTAGTCGGTGCTCTTCTGATCCCACTTGGCCTTCAGCTTGCTGATGTTGATGCTATGCTCCGCGGCGCTACTGCGCCGGCTGTTGGGCTTCAGGACTCCAGTGGCCTGGGCCACAGCTGGCTCGGCAATCAGGCCCGTCTTGCCCAGCTTCTGCTCGTCCAGATCCTCGGACTTGTCCCGCACCTTGGTCTCCTCGTGCAGCATGAAGGTTTGGATACGCTTGATGGAGACCAAGAGCTCCGCGAACTGCGAGATGCCCATGGGAAAGTAGACGGTCATGGTATTGCGCAGGATATTGTAGTAGGCGGTGATCACGAAGGCCTTCTCGGCGGTCAGCAGCTTGCCCAGCAGCACAAAGCCCACCAGGCTCACAAACACCGAAATCCTCGTCACAAACATGATGAAGCTCTGCAGCGTGCCTCGGATGTAGTTCACATTTCGGATGGCATTCATCTCCTTGGTGCGCACGTAGTTGATCATCTTGCTGAACGGGATCTCCCAGGCGTACATCTTGATCACCTGGATGCCCGAGATGATCTCGTTCATCATGCGCACTCGCTCGTCCGTTCTCAAGGCGGTCTTTAGTCGAAGGACTGACGTCTTCTTGCCCAGATACGCTTGCAGGGGAATGAAGAGCAACATAACGGCCACGCCGAAGAAGGCGGAGATGCCAATCTGTAAGGGAAAGACGAAGGGTAAACTATTATAGCTAAACCAAAAATAAAAATCCGCATAGAATCTATACTATTGCTACATGAATTATATACTTTCGAGTATTACAAATTTCTTAATAAGATGTTTATTAATTTTATAATTTCGAAAGTATAAGAATTATACTTTTGACGTTGTCAATTTTATACCATAGAGTATAAAAGTTATACTTTCTAGTATACTTTCCTTACTATATTTTTATACTATTTAGTATAAGTTATATTCTATACAGGCAGAGCCATAGTATTCATTTGATACTATTTTGTATTAATTCTGTACTGTTTAAAAACCATCAATAAAAATTCTATACAATTTAGCATAACCTCTATACAACGTTGGTAAGCAAAAAGTATACATTTTATACTATACTGTATAAAATACCACTTTTGGCCAGTATATTAAAAAAATAGTATATGCTTGCTTTTACTTATTTCGTTACGACACTTTCTTTATTATCTATGGTTGGCTTTAACCGAAAGTTATATTATTAAGGACGATCTGAACAACAAATAAACGCAAGAAAACATAAACTTAAACATTTTCCTTAACCAGGGCTCAAACTCACAACCCAATGACAACGCTTATTAAATTTTAACTATTCGATTTTTTGTGAAGTTTCTCTAAGATATCTAAGTTTAATTATTAGATTCTCTGGTATTATTATTAGAGCCTCGGAAGAATCAACAGTCTATAAGTTCAGGGAGCTTTGTTCTTGCTCCTGTTATGAGTGGTAAACAGCTTGGATAGATAAACCTACCTCTCTGTACATGAGATATGTGATAATGCCAATCTCCACGGGGCCCAGCCATAAATAATTCATGTGGATGACGGAGACATCCAGCCGGCCCACATCGTTCGAGATGAGATTGACCACCTGGCCGATGGTGGTGTCGCCCAGTGCCGTTCGGCTCAAACGCAGCGCCTTCCGATATATCATGCCTGCAGGGGCGGTCATTACTCATGTGTCACAATAAAGAACCATTCCCTTTTCCAACTCGAAACTCACTTGTCATGGCAATTCTGGCCTTCATGCCGACGTGGAACATGCCCAGCATGTAGGGATGCATGAAGAGCACGTTGAAGGCGCTGGTCAAGATCACGCCCAAGGCGTAGAGATAGGCCTTCGTCTGGTTGTCGCCCTCTTGGTTGCTCGTGTCCGCATAGTAGGCCACCAGGCGGCCCAGGAACAGCGGCTGGGTGACTCTGGAATAGGGATAATAAATGAATAAATCATCCAGAAATCTGCCAGTGGGCGGGGCTTACCGGAAACCGATCTCCAAGATGAAGAGCACCAGGCCTAGGGTGGCCAGGCGCCAGCCAAACACGTTCACCGAGGCCTTCAGCAGGCTGGGCGTCTTCTTCTTCTTGCGCTTCTTCTCCACCTCCCTCTCCCATGCCGCGCTCAGCTTGCTGCCCAGGTGATCTGGAAAGAAGCGCGGAGATTGAGATATCAACAAAGTGCACCCAGCCTCTGTGCGGGCCATAAATTAAGGCTGATGGAACAACAAGGTCTGGCAGGCATCGGCAGGGTATGCGATGCCAAGATTATACGCGTTTGAAGATGCTTCCAAAGCAAACAGCCAAGAATAGAGTTCAATTGTGCTAACGCTCAACAAGGTTCGTTAATGTGAGATTAATCATAATGCATTGGCGGGTGCACTTAATTTAATTCCTATTATATAAATTCATATATAAAAATAATAAATTAAATATTATTCCCAAGTTATTTCATCAGGATTCGCAATTGGAGATGCTCCAGCCCGAAAATATATTCAGTTACAAGCACAGATATCGTGTTCTACTTCCTAATCGTGTCATCTTTTCAATTGGCTGTGAAATAACCCTCTTATCATGTCATAAACCCCTTAGCAGATGGTACACAAATTTGTGCGAAGGTTCAGCGTTGAAGTCATAAAAAATACTGTTATCTGTTTGATGATAGACATCTTTTCGTCATCGGTTTGGTAAGAATGCGGAACCGAAATCATTATAAGTTTTATTTTAAAAATCGTATAATAATAACAGATTATAAGTAATCATTATTTTTGCGTAAAAGAATAAAAGTCCATAATAATATATATACATGTGTTTTTTGTTGTTTAAAAATAATAATTATGTCTTATTAAATCACTTAAAAATACTCATATCAATCATAATCAATTAGAAATTTAAAAATCCAAGCGGATATGGATAGTTAGGTCAAAAATAATAATTTTGGTGCAGTTTATGTTGTTCAATGTCTATTCCAAGTGTTTGATTTAAAAATAATGAAATAATAATAACAAAGAAAATAATAAAATAAGAAACATTTGGTTCCGCTCCTAAAATAATCTTTAAAGTCATAAAACAGACTGTTATCTGTTTGATGATAGACATCTTTTCGTCATCGGTTTGGTAAGAATGCGGAACCGAAATCATTATAAGTTTTATTTTAAAAATCGTATAATAATAACAGATTATAAGTAATCATTATTTTTGCGTAAAAGAATAAAAGTCCATAATAATATATATACATGTGTTTTTTGTTGTTTAAAAATAATAATTATGTCTTATTAAATCACTTAAAAATACTCATATCAATCATAATCAATTAGAAATTTAAAAATCCAAGCGGATATGGATAGTTAGGTCAAAAATAATAATTTTGGTGCAGTTTATGTTGTTCAATGTCTATTCCAAGTGTTTGATTTAAAAATAATGAAATAATAATAACAAAGAAAATAATAAAATAAGAAACATTTGGTTCCGCTCCTAAAATAATCTTTAAAGTCATAAAACAGACTGTTATCTGTTTGATGATAGACATCTTTTCGTCATCGGTTTGGTAAGAATGCGGAACCGAAATCATTATAAGTTTTATTTTAAAAATCGTATAATAATAACAGATTATAAGTAATCATTATTTTTGCGTAAAAGAATAAAAGTCCATAATAATATATGTGATTTTTGTTGTTTAAAAATAATAATTATGTCTTATTAAATCACTTAAAAATACTCATATCAATCAAAATCAATTATAAATTTAAAAATTTAAGCGGAAATGGATAATTTGGTCAAAAATAATAATTTTGGTGCAGTTTATTTTGTTCAATGTCTATTCCAAGTGTTTGATTTTAAAACCATGAAATAATAATAAGAAACATTTGGTTCCGCTCCTAAAATAATCTTTAAAGTCATAAAAAAGACTATTATCTGCTTGATGATAGACATCTTTTCGTCATCGGTTTGGTAAGAATCAGGGACCGTTATCATTATAAGTTTTATTTTAAAAATCGTATGATAATGATTATGATTATTTTGGAGTGATTTTCTAACAGATTATAAGTAATCGTTATTTTTGCGTAAAAGAGTAAATATTGTTAATAATCATTATACATATGTGGTTTTTATTATTGGTGATCAAAATCAATAATTATGATCTACGTTTTATTAAATCACTAAGAAATACTCTTATCAATCATAATCAATATTTTAAAATTTAAGGGGAAATGGATAGTTTGGTCAAAAATAATAATGTTGGTGCAGTTTTTTCTTCAATGTCTTTTCCAAGTGATTGATTTAAAAATAAAGAAATAATAATAATAAAGAATCATTTGGTTGTGCTCCTACACGAAAATAAACTTTAAAGACCCGACTCTCTTGTAGAGCCGGTTTATATAATATAATTACCTTAATTGTAATGAAAAAATGCTAAGCTCTTTCAGAGAGCTAAACGGAAGCTAAAAGGGAAATATCTCGTTCACTATTGCTTGTATATTGCAGGCAAAGCGTGGAAGAGAAAGAGAGACACAGATACGGCACAAGAGAGAAGTCGCGTTTTTAATCAAATCCCAGGGAAACCGGTATATTGCGGACTTGGAGTGAAACGGGATCCTCTCTTACGAGGTCTAGTAATTATTATTATCATTAATTGCTAATAAACCTTTTTTGACAACATTAAACTAATGTTTTTCTCGGGTCCTGATCATATAATTAATAAACCGCCAAGGATTCTTACTGTCATATGCGTCATGTACGGAAATACACAAGTGCGGCTATATAGAAGACTGTGCTACTGTAACGGAGGACTAAAGTCAATTGCTATATCATTGCAGGCCATAAATCCAGCGCATTGTCAATGGGAGAGTGCTTTGGTTCGACCGTGAATTATGGCTAGCAACAAAAGCAAATCCCCTCGGTCAGCTGCCAGCTGCAATTACTCCAATCGATCTTATCGACGGGGAGATTCCCCTTTACCTCCACACGGGCGATGGATTCCGGCACTTCCGCACTAAAGCCTTGAGGGCTTAGATAGCACACCGATTAGGAACTGAAACAAAAGCTTAGGCTCCTCATTGGCCATTGTTTGCTCTCATATATCTATGAAATATATATAAATATTTGCCCAGATATGATGTCCGTGCCATTATTGTTTGCATTGCATAAGTTCTATGGCTCGATCCACTCAATACAGTATCTCTAGGTGGCCATTTATTATAAGTCTATAAGTAAATAAGCCTGAGATAGCTAATGGCACATTTATCGGGGGTGTAGAGAAAAGCGTTATCAATTATATTCGGCAGTAAATTCAATTAATTGCGGCAAGCGGACGCTGTCAAAGATATCAAGGTTGTCAAAGATTTGAATGGGGAAATCAAAGGTCTAAAAGTGCCAGATTGGATATCGTCGCCTTATAATTCCATGAATGATGGTGCAGAATGTGCGTATCCAAGGGCAATCTTATCTTCCGGATTATACATAGTTCCGTTTAAAGATCTCAATGAAAGAGGTTGTAAGGCGGGCAAACAAAGCCGTATAGCAATAAGCCAGACGTGATATGCGGGGAAATCTAATCGCAACTTCCCCCTTGCAGAAGAGGAAAGCTCTTCAATGCCCGCTGATCCTTCGAAGCTCGGACCGCGTCGGTCACCAGAGGCGGAGGCGCATGCTAAGCCGTATCTAATCGCAGTGGTCGGGGTGCCTTGAAGTGTCTCTCGGCCACTTCATTTGGGGAGTGTCTGAATGCTACAGATAGTGTGGTAAATATGCCGCTTTGCTGATTATATAAATTACAGCCAGCCGCAGTCGGGCAAGGAAGCAACTGGGACGGGACGGTTCGGACACCTGGGATCTCACACGCGACTAATGCCCATCTTCAGAACCCACTTAACCACTGGACAAAGGGCAGTGAAAACGAAACTCGAGGACGTGGCCCACCTATTAGTCACCTGCAGCTATCCAGAAATCCCCGCCCGCACTCTCCATCTCGTTAAATCTATGGCCCCATGACGTCACGTACGGCTTAATCTCGGTTACGTGCTGATAAGGCCAAACTCCTTGAAACCAAACGAACTTATCGGAGGAACTGGCTTAGCGATTTCCATTTAATAATTCAATTAATTTGATTACCGACTGGCCACAGATATGGCCATAAATTATCTTGGGCCCAAGATCCCAAACCCACTTATTATGCAAAGCATAACCTGGCGTTTTCGGGTGGTGCTTTCGCACTAAAGAGCCATTACTCACAGATCTTTTATTGGGGGGACAATGGAGCCCAGTCCAGGCCGAGACTCACCTGATTTGTGCTCCTGCAGGGCCCTATATAAATCACTCTCGTCCAGGGTCTTCTTGCGTCCCTTGAAGAATGTGGGCATGGCGAAGCTAATGGTTATCAGAAGAACATAAGTTAGAAAAATTAAATTAATAAGTTTCAATTAGGTTTATGAAAACTCACCAGAACATCAAGGATGAGAAGATGTTCGACGTCTCGCGCGGATTCTCCGGCAGCTCATCGGCTTTCATTGACTGCATTTTGGTCGTGTTTGTACTAACTCTATCGATTTCCTAGGACATTGGTCGGGTCTGTATCGGGGTGCCGGTTACGCTGTAAAAGGATAATGCCATAATACAGACAATAAATTAGTTAAGTGATTTATTTGTTCCATTCCCACATGGTTCCCGGCTAATGTGTCGATTATATAGAGATTGTTGACGCATGATGACGCCGTGTTTTTTTTTTATTATTCTTTTACTATTTCAGCTATTTTTATTAGTGGTTTGTTTTCGTTTGGCGCGATAAAAGCTACGTGGTAAACATGGCCTATATTTTTTGTTTGAAATCAAATTGATGCACACGAATTTCCAGGGGATTACTGAAAATATTGGACTGCAGTCTCACAGGTGAACGAGTTTAAAAATTGGAAAACGAGTCAAAAATCACTTGGAAAGTAAGACACTGCCTTTAAAAGCTTTTAAATTTTCAAGTTCAAAGTTTAAACTTTTGAAAACAAAATCAAAATTTCACGATGAAAGTGCATGTCTTAGCAAATTATGTCACTTTTTAATTATAGCTTTATTAAATCCTTTTTGGGTCTTTTTCTTTTTATTTATTAATAACTTTTCCACTCGAGGCAGCTGTTAGTAATGGGAAAATCCTCCCAGTCGACGACTCACGGTAGCTTTCCACCTGGCGGAGATAAGTCGGCAGCTTCTCGCGGTAAATCAATGGCGATCGCCAGGTGCGACTGGCCCTTTTATAGGCGCCGGGACAGCACCTTGTTCTCTATTTCCCTCTCTCTAATCAAGAGATCGCCGGAGAGGGAGCGAGAGCAGGCCGCAGATAAACGATGCGAGGGGGAGCGACACCCACACCCACACCAGCGCACGACAGTTCTTTAAGAGCGGGAGAGCTGCTCCTGCTCCTCTCTTGGGGCTACTGGTGCTCCGCTCCGTTATCACTTGGAGCTCTCTCTCTCCTCCGCTCTGCCTGCCCCCACTTGTTTATTGTTTATATTCTGGACTCTGTTGTTACCTTTGGGGTGCGGACGCAGCGGGCTGTTTGGATGCGACGGATGCGGAAAACCGAGTGCGAAGGAAAAACTAAAAACTCCAAAAGTGACGGCAAATCAATAAGACAACAATCGAGACTTCCTATTGCGATGTTTTATGTTTGTGCTGGCTCTCTCTTCCTTTCTCTCTCTCTCGCTGCCACGGGACTTGGCGTACGGATTGAAAATAAAAAAATGCGTTTTCCTATTTTTTGTGTGCTGAATTTACAAAATTTGTGCAGAGAAAAACATAAAAACGTTAAACAAGTTCCAGTGCGTGCGCGTCGAATCTGCGCAGAGATGAAAGCGGGCTGTCAGAAGGCACATTTGGCAGATACACAGTCACACTGGAAAGTATTCGTGCACGGACGTGTACTGCGAGATTAAGGATTCTTTTCAAATTAGAGTGTTAAATTTATAAATGAAGTTTTTCTTTCTTTTTTTTAAATATATTAATTTGAAAGTATAACAAATGCAAATGTTACCAGCATCTTAAAAAATGTAAAGCTCATTCATCCTTGGACGGATTTCCCATTGATAATCCATTTCTTTTCTAATAATCTTCCCTTTAACTAAAAAAAAAGCTTATTTTTTCAAGTTTATAACTACTATTTGTATACAAAGATTATAATACTATATACAAAATTTCTTAAGATGCCTCAAAATACAGTAATTTGCGCTTCATAGTTTTAACAACTTGTATTTTTGGTATTAAACAAATATCAAAAATAAAATCCATTGAATTGGATCCAATATCTAGTCGTTGCCCATGATTATGTAGTAAGCGCTCTCCACATTATCATCGTCGGTGGGCAGGTACAGAATCTCTTGAGAGATTGGCTCTTCCGCAGGCGCATACTCAATGATGTCGTCCAGATTCTCTTGTAGAATGGCCTCACCCTCCTCCAGCTCCTGCAAAGTGGCCGCGTGCTTCTTAGACTGCACATGGCGGACGAAGCAGAATCTTCTAGCCGTTTTGTATTCACAGGCTGTGCACTCGAACGTCCCTCCTTCGGTGGAGAGGAACTTGGCGTGATCTGCGTCAATATCCAGGATTGGTGCGAGCTCCTCGATCGAAACTCCTGGCACTTCATCTTCCTCTGGTGCCCCGAGCTCTATAAACTGGCCCTCATTGACCGTGTTCTGCATGTTCACCAGGTGATTAAGAGTCTCGTTGTGGCGCGCCATGTGCAATCTCTGCGTGGTGCTGTAATCGCAGGGCACGCAGGTAAATAAGATGTTATCCTCATATTGTGCTGTTTCCCAAGTAGGCAGCGCTGGTTCTGCTGGCTGCTCCACCTCCGGAGGTCCTGCCTTCTCCGCCTGCTCCTTCTCCTCTTCAGCCGCCTGCTCCTTCCGTAAATGGCGCACCGACTTGACGTGCCGCACGAAGCAGAACTTCTTGGCCGTCGTGTAATCGCAGAGTTTACATGAGAATGGCGGCCTATCAAAGTCTGACCCGGAGTCCGAACTATATTCGATGTCCAAGTGTTTCTGAGACCGTTTATGGCGACGCATGTCCCTTCTTCTGTCGGTCTGATATGTGCAGCCGTTGATATTGCACATCAGCCGTTTGATCTTCAACGGCGGTCCCTCCTCCCCATCCTCGAGCGGTTCGATCTCAATAACTAGAATGACCAAAGCATTCGATATTTTGACATTCTGGGTTCCGCTGGTACTCACATTCCGCTTTAGATTCGTAGATATAATCGGGGGAATCCATCTGCGACATTTTATATCTCCTGCCACCGGAATCCTGTTGCGCAGTTGTCAATAAAAACCAAAACAAAACCCAATTGTTGATGCCTGCAAATGAGCCGCAGTGTGCCCGCAGGTATCGTAGCTCTCAACTAGTATTTTCAATGAGGTATTTTAGCGGTCTGCAATAACATTAAAATAACTTTAAAAATGAATCTATTTTATAATTTATACAAACCTTTTAAGCAATTATTTAATAATAATACTTTAAAAATAATACTTTACAAATTAACGACTACCCCTAACCACTTGTTACACTGCCGGTGGCCACATCTGGTCATACTATACACTTTTAATATTCTTTTAATTAGCAACTATATTTTACACCCGGTTATATCCGTCTTTTATGCAATATATCTAAGCAAATTTATTAATAGTAACAAATTAAACTTCACCATGCAGTCCGTGCTGGCCCGCTCGCTGAATATTGGTAAGACAAAAGCACCAGTGGACTTTGATCCCCGCAGCCATTAAATTAATATTTATATGCAAGATCCCTGCACTGATATTGGTGTTGTGTTCAGCCCGCAGATCGTTAAATGTACGCCAGATTGCATCCCTTTCGGCGCTGCCGGACACTCATCAGATGCTCCAGAAGACCTGCCGGGACTTTGCCAACTGTGAGCTGAGTGGAAATGCCGCAAAATTCGACCGGGAACATCTGTATCCGGAGAAGCAAATACGCCAGATGGGGGAGCTGGGCGTAATGGCAGTGGCGATACCCGAGGAGTTAGGTAAGTAACGTTTTGCCCTACCAAGACAGTCCATTTATAGCCGTATTCCTCCTCAACAGGTGGCACTGGCCTGGATTATTTGGCCTATGCCATCGCCATGGAGGAGATCTCCCGCGGTTGTGCCTCCGCCGGCGTCATCATGTCGGTGAACAACTCCCTGTACCTGGGACCACTGCTTTCATTTGGAAACGACGCCCAGAAGGAAGCCTACATCACACCCTATACAACCGGGGAGCGCGTAGGTTGCTTTGCCTTGTCGGAGCCTGGAAACGGATCAGATGCCGGAGCTGCCTCAACTATAGCCACCGACAAGGGTGACCACTTCGTGCTGAACGGAACCAAAGCCTGGATTACAAACGCCTTTGAGGCTGAGGCAGCCATCGTATTCGCCACCACCAACAAGCAGCTGAAGCACAAGGGCATTTCCGCCTTTATAGTTCCCAAGGGTACCAAAGGCTTCTCTTTGGGGAAGAAAGAAGATAAGCTAGGAATCCGTGGATCTTCTACCTGCCAGCTTATATTCGAGGACTGCGCGGTGCCCAAAGAGAGCATGCTGGGCGAGCCTGGCTTCGGTTTCAAGATTGCCATGCAGACCTTGGACGCCGGGCGGATAGGAATCGCCGGTCAGGCGTTGGGCATTGGACAGGCGGCTCTGGAACTCGCCGTGGACTACGCCCAGAAGCGACAGGCCTTTGGAAAGCCCATCTCCAAGCTGCAATCGATTCAGCAGAAGATAGCAGACATGTCGTTGGCCATGGAGTCGGCCCGCCTGCTCACTTGGCGCGCAGCCTGGCTGAAGGACAACAAGCAACCGTACACCAAGGAGGCTGCTATGGCTAAACTGGCTGCCTCCGAGGCGGCCACCATGTGCTCTCACCAGTGCATCCAGATTCTGGGTGGAATGGGCTACGTGACGGATATGGCTGCCGAAAGGCATTACCGAGACGCTCGCATCACGGAGATCTACGAGGGCACCTCTGAAATCCAGAGGCTGGTCATCGCGGGCTCTATTCTGAAGGAGTATGCTAGTTAAGAGACCAGTTTTAACTTAAAATTAAGTGAAAAGTTTTATAAGTAATGTTTATCAATTGGCTTAAAAAGTTTTTATATCAAATCTTGTCTTTTTTAGCGCCGAAAATAAAAATATAAAACTTAAATGTTTGTTTAACCGTAAAGATATTTAATATTGAAAATTTAAAGATTGTAACGGTCCGAACTTAAAAATACATTTTTTCAAACAGCGCAATTTGCGGTATATTTGCGGCTTGCATTAGTATATTCTCCGCAGCTGGTGGTGTACTTTAACGACCCTGCGCTGGTCACACCGGCGCTCTCCAGCGCATTTCATTTCTAGATTTCCTTATTTATTGATAATTTTACGTTCCGCGGCAATTATCGCGATGCAATTGCAACAAGTTTGTTGTAATGACTCTGTTTACCACTGAGGTGCGCGCGTTCGCGGGTCAGAAAGTGCGCTAAGTGCGCGAAATCCGTCCAAAAACAGTGCGAAGCGAGCAGAGTGCCAGGAATAGCTGCAGGCAGATCGAATCGAATCGAATCGGCTCGAATCGCAGCGGAATAGCTATGGATGTAGTGTGTGTAATCGATACCGCCGTGGGCGATCATTTGGAGGACCGCATCTGCGCGCTGGAGGAGATCAAGCAGGCGGTTCAGTCGGCGGGGGCCAATTTTCAGCGGGTCCAGGTGCGAGGGTGGTTATACAATTTTGGCATTCCATATACTTGTATTGATGCGGGACGATGCTAGCTGAATTCCTGAATTCCCACCAATCCCCCCCCAACTTCCGTTGCAGTTCGAGCGCCTGGACTTTGGGGAGACGAATGTGCTGGAGACGTTCTACAACGCAGATGTGGCCGTCATCGATCTAAGCATCCTCACGCAGCAGCGACCGCTGTCCTACCACTATGGCGTGCGGGAGAGCTTTGGGATGAAGGAGAACATAATCATCTACAACGACGTGGAGTCCAAGCAGACACTCAGTCTAAAGGTAACTGTTATTTACCTTGCCCAGCTGTGTGTCCGTCCGATGCCCGCTACTGGGAGATCCGCAAACATCTTAAGGCGTGATCGGTTCGGTTTCCGATAAGATAAATGCCCAGCGAGGTGTGTGTGTTTGCTAGTGCTTACCTTTTGAAACGGCAGCCAAGTCGTGACTCCTGCTGTTGTTGTTGTTGTTGCTGCCGCTGATCTTTCTATTTCCGCCGAAACGCTTTCGTTATTTTTGTTTTGGCCGCGGCAATAAAACAACAAAAGCGAAGGCTCCAACAATAACAATAACAAATGCGAGCGCGCCCACGCAAACACTCAAAGCGCCACGCACTCACACATGTAGGCACGCCAACGCTGCTGTGTGGGCCTGCATTCACACAGTGGCGGTCGTAAAAATGAGCACACATGGGCATCTACATCTACATATATATGAGAACCCCCCCTCGTTGCAGCTCTCCTGTGCCAACTACTTGTTTCTCAGCTATAAATTGAACGCCGAGAGCAATTCCTGCCATCTGACCAACCAGGTCAACAACAACAACAACAAGGAACCCTCGGCCGAGGGACGGGTGCCCACGCTCCAGTGGCGGCTCAAGAGGAAGCTGCAGGATGTGGAGATCCAATCCAAGTGAGAGCAACCCCTTTTCATAATTATACCCGGTACCTATAGGGTACAAGGGTATTATAAGTTAGTGCCAACCGAGAATGTATGTAACAGGCAGAAGGAGAAATCTCCGACCCTATAAAGTATTTATATTCTTGATCAGCGTCACCAGCCGAGTCGATTTAGCCATGTCCGTCTGTCTGTCCGTGTGAAACAACAGATCTCAGAGATTATAAGAGCTAGAGTTACCAAATTTGGTGACAACATTGGAATCTGTTGCACGCAGATCAAGTTTGTTTTAAAATTTGGCCACTCCCACTTGCGGCCTCATAAATCATAAAAAACTTTATTAAGCAATACTCGTTATTTTCGGGTTAAAGTTAATAGATATAATAAATGAATAAAATAGAGCGGACGTTTCCTGAAAATTTCAGTAAAATCGCATGATAAACATGGGAGATATTAGCAATAAGGTTCGAATTTTAACACACCGCCCTAAGCCACTGCTGTTGCAAGCTGTAGCCGACAGGTGGCGCATTCGAGCCTTGGCCGTGCGATATAATGGCGCCAATGTATGTATGTACAATGTAGTGTATGTACATTTTTAAATTGCCTTTTAGTGTGAAGCGCAAACGTTTAGGTACCGGGTATCTCACATTCGAGCACAGTCTACTGTAGCTTTCTTACTTGTAATTAATTTACGTTATGGGGTAACCTTGCAAATTCCGCAAATAATATTTATTTTCGCTATTCCACAGAGCACACATGCGTGAGAAATTTCTCAGCGACATGCGAACGGCGCGGGATACATATGCCACCAACGGCGCCAAGCTGCAGAGCATCCTCCACGAGATGCGGAAGCGGCTGGATGATCCGCATGTCCTGTCCGGGGAGGTGGTGCACAGCTTTATGTGCTCGCTGAGGGATGTGCAGGACTACGACGCCATGGTGCGGCTGGTCAACGACCTGAAGAACATCCCAAATACCCGCAAGTATGTGGAGACGGGCAACATGAGTTTCTTGTACGCCTTCGCCCTGAACCGGCGAAATCGGAAGGGCGACCGGGAGAAGGCCCTGGAATCGTCGCTGAAGGCGCTGGAAAAGAAGGAGAACCACTTCCCGGACATGCTCTGCCTGTGCGGACGCATCTACAAGGACATCTTCGTGGAGTCCGACTACACGGACGCCACCAGCCTGGCGCAGGCCATCAAGTGGTACCGCCAGAGCTTCGAGGTGCAGCCGAACGAGTATGCGGGCATCAACCTGGCCACGCTGCTGGTCATCGAGGGCAAGGAGTTCAGCAACACGGAGGAGCTGCAGCACATTGGCATGACCCTGAACAATCTGATCGGCAAGAAGGGAAGCCTGTCCTCGCTGAGCGAGTACTGGGACGTGGCCACCTTCTTCGAGATCTCCGTGTTGGCCAAGGACTATGCCAAGGCCATTCAGGCGGCCGAGTGCATGTTCAAGTTGAAGCCCCCCAACTGGTACCTCAAGTCCACCATCGGCAACATATCGCTCATTCACCGCTTTCGCAAGCAGCCCGAGGAACGCCTGCCCGCCATCGAGGAGCAGGTCTTTCAGTTCTGGATGGACTTCTTCCTGGAGGCCACCAACACGGAGGAGGTGAAGAACAGCATTCGGTTTCCCATACTGGTGAGTATCTCTCTGAGACTTTATACGATTTGAGCTAACCTAAATCTTCGTAATTGACAGATTCTCGAGCCGCAGAAGATCTACATGCCCAGTTACGTGACGATTAACATGGATGCGGATGAGAAGTCCATACAGATCGTGAACATCTGCTTGGCCCACACCAAGAATGCGTGCAAGAGGCTGCACGACTTCCTGTTCGTGGCCTCCAAGATCAAGTCGGTGAGCCTGTACAAGCGCGACGATCGCTGCGCTTACCTGTATGTGCATCACAACTCCGATGACTTTCAAATCTACTTTCCCTCGACCGAGTGCCGGCAGAAGTTTTACGACCTGATCCTGGAGATGACCGCCGATCAGGTGGTTTTCGTCAATCTCAGCAACGATGAGGCGCAGATCGAGGTGGGTCTCTTTCTTTCTTAGTTACTAAACCTTACTAAACCGTACTAAAATCCCCACTTCCAGTACGAGTACGACTACGACGATCAGAACCGTAAGATGGTGCTGGGCAAGGGCACCTACGGCACCGTGTATGCCGCCCGTGACAAGCAGACGCAGGTGCGAATTGCCATAAAGGAAGTCCCAGAGAAGAACTCCCAGGATGTGCAGCCGTTGCATGAGGAGATCAAGCTGCACTCGCAGCTGCGCCACCGGAACATCGTTCGGTATTTGGGCTCGCGCTCGGAGGACGGCTTCTTCAAGATCTTCATGGAGCAGGTGCCGGGAGGCTCGCTGTCCGACCTGCTGGAGACCAAGTGGGGTCCGCTCAAGGACAACGAGTCCACCATGGCCTTCTACTCCAAGCAGATCCTCGAGGGGCTCAAGTACCTGCACGAGCAGGACATCGTTCATCGCGACATCAAGGGCGACAATGTGCTGGTCAACACGTACAGCGGCGTGGTCAAGATCTCCGACTTTGGCACCTCCAAGCGGCTGGCCCGCATCAATCCCATGACGGAAACCTTCACAGGTACTCTGCAATACATGGCGCCGGAGGTCATTGACCAGGGTGTGCGTGGCTATGGTCCCGCAGCCGATATATGGTCTTTTGGCTGTACCAATGTGGAGATGGCCACCGGCAAGCCGCCGTTCATCGAGCTGGGCTGCGCCCAGGCGGCCATGTTCAAGGTGGGCTACTACAAGAAGCACCCCAACATACCCGAGGAACTGTCGCCCAACGCCAAAAACTTCATCCTTCGCTGTTTCGCCATCAGTGTGCTAGACCGTCCCTCCGCCTCGCAACTGCTTGAGGATCCCTTCCTGGCCGAGTGGGTTTCTTAGCAATTTCCCCTTTGACAGCTCTTTATATTTTATTTCCGATTTATTTAGTAAACAACGCAAGCTGCGTCCGGCCCTGCCCATCAACACGGAGTTTGGACGCAGCATTTCCGTGCCTGCCGATCGCTTGGTCCACAAAACCACGCCGCCGCTGAGCTACAACACCACTTGCAACACGCCCACAACGCCGGAATTGGAGTAAGTTTTTTTATTGTATTGTTATTATAAATTCAGCTGGAGGAACTCTAGAACCTGGAAGCAGGGAGTCACTAGATATCCTTAGCATGACAAAGTCAGTGCGGATCTACTGGGCTGTGATGAATCCGAGGCAATCGAAGCCTTGGAGCATCTTATCTGTACGTGCCCCGCCCTATCACGGACAAGGCACCGTTGGAAGATGTCTCCAGGCTAACTCCTTGCCTTTGCGAAAAGTACCTCGATCCTTAAGGACATCGAGACCTCCTAAATAATCGCCAGGTTCATACTCACCCATCCTTAACCTTACCTCAAGAGTTTCGAAAGCTGGGCCGGCCGCTGGAACATCTCGGTTGATCCTGCAAAATGTGCAGTGGTAACTCACCCTCAAGAAGGGTACCTGCCCAGAATTATTTTTACATGGCGAGCTTCTTGAACAAAGAGGAGAACACAAGTATCTGGGAGTGACTCTGGACTCCCTTCTGACCTTTGCAAAACACACCAAAGCGCACTAGAAGGAAAGGCCAACAAGTTATCCTGGCTATTAAAAAGCCCAACAACCGCCTTAGTCTGGCTAACAAAGTCAGGATTTACAAGGCCATCCTTGCCCCACATGTAGATACGGAATACAGGTGTATGGTGTTGCTGCTAAGACCAATTTGAACCGCACCCGCAACCGGGTGTTTCAGAGCAAGCTGCTGCGCAGAAGAACCGGAGCCAAAATGGTACATCCGCGACGCAGACCTAATATAATTTAAACTGTCTGTCCCTGCTGCAAGCTAACCTACACCAATACCTTCCTATAGAAGATTAGAAAATTGCTTGTAATTGCCATTAGTATATTGATTGGTGCTATCAATCAACAGCCTTATTAATGATAAGCCAAGGGCGCACTTAGGTTTGAAAGTCAGGAGGGCAGCAAGCAAACGATTCCCAATAAATATTGATTATAAATAAGATTTTAGACGCTTCTGCTCAAAGTCCTGCTTACCTTTGCCATTGCAGCATCACGCACACATCCTCCGTGGACATTGATGAGCTGCCCAGCAACCAGTTCCTGCTGGAGCGACGCAACTCCTCTGGCTTTTTGCTCTCGCCCGAGATCGAACCCCAAACGCCATCCCTGCGAACGAGTATCAGTGAAACGAGTGAGACTGACGGGTTCTACCGACTGAAGAAGGACTCGCAGCGCAGGACAACTCTGTCCAAGGTGCTGGCGCTGGATGAGTCCAAGATCTGCGACATTTGGCTCAAGAAGGTGGACGCCGACCAGAACTCGATTGCGATTCGGAAGAGCGACCTGGAGGTGCTGATCCGTGGCCTGCGGGACTACATCATGAACGAGAACGAGAAGCACTTGGAGGCGACCATCAACGAGCTGAAGCAGAAGTTAAACAACGACGCCGTGGCCCTGGACCACCTTCATTTGGCGCTGTACTCCTTCCAGGACGCAGTGGTTTGTGTGCTGCGCCTGCACTGCATCAAGCCACATTGGATGTTTGCTCTGGACAATCTTGTAAAGAGGGCCGTCCAGGCGGCGGTTACGATCTTTTCTCCCGAGCTGGGCGCCAATCTGGCGGACAAGGATCTGTCCGGGAACGACGACGAGAGCGTACACACGAGCCTGATGCAGCAGGGATCCACGGACAGCCAGGAGAAGCAACAGCAGCAGAGCCTGGAGAAGGTGCTCCCCTCGAGTAGCACAGGAGGAGGCGTGGGATTGATGCCAGCGGAGGCGGGCGGGGATGCGTTAAGTACTTCGGTGGAGTGTGTCCGCATTCTGCGCGACATCCGGGATCATCAGCAGAAGCTGCAGCGGCAACTGATTGAGCAGCAGCGCCAGAGCATGAGGGCCCTGCACAACATCAGCCAGGAGCTGGCCCACATCTACATGGGCGGCAGGAAGAGGTTGAGGTAAGTTTGGTCTCTGATAACTCCATTCAGGACTTGCAACCAACTTTATTTCCCCCTGCACAGGCGCACCATCAACGGCTTCAACAAGAAGTGCCATAGAATGAGTCCCAGTGTGGGCGGAATCTCGGGAGTCCGTCCGCCGTCGGCGGGCAACCCTCGGAGGCAGCAGCTAAACAAGCACCACTTTGGTCTCCACGAGGTAGACGAGCAGTTGGAGCAGTGGCTGACCCAGCAGGACATCGATGAGTTCTCAAAGACGCTCATCCTGAATGAAGGTTTCACTTTTGAGGACTTCATCTACAACATGGAGAAGCTGGACCTCATGAGGCTGGGACTGCGGTGAGACGGACACTGGGTATAGATGTGCCTCCAGTATACACTTTTACCTATTGCAGCGTTGGCATCGAGGTGCGCCTGTGGAAACTCATCATACAGGAGCGGGCCTGCACATCATCCGACTGCGTGGACAGTCCGGCCAGCACCTACCACAAGCCCATCGGCGGCAACTGCTCCCTGGCGCTGATCGACAACAATAATACGCTACCATCACCCACCACAACGACACCCGGAACGCCAGGCATCAAGACGAAGATCAAAAAGAGCGAAAGCGAATACGATTCTTGTAGCGAGTGACCTCGATAGATAGTTGTGCCTTAACAGATACTACTGATGCAGTTTAATTGTTGTAATCAATGTTGTCCATGTGCTACTAACAGCTGTGAAGCTCAGTGAGTTTCCCAGCCACCCTGGGGCGAAACTCTTCGGGCAGGCTGACTTGCGGCTTTTGTCCAGCTCGGAGTTGGGGTAAGCCGTGGGTCTGCTTGCCGAGCGTTTTGCCTTTGCATGTTAATTTATCAAACTAAATGGAATTTAAGTGCCTTTAATTTAAAAAACAAACAAAAACTGAAACTGAAAATACATTGTGAAGTGCTTTACAAGAACTAACTTAAAATGGTTTCCAAGGAAATGGCTTTTTATATTACAAGAATGTAAAATTGGTTTATAAGGGCAAAAAGAACTGAGGAACTAAAACACCTGAACAAGGAGAAGACTGCTTACTAGGATCCTTACCAGACGAGGAAAGGCCTCTTCGATTGCTCTGTACTTCAGGTAAGGAGATTCCCTTGGCAACCCTTTGTAATTTACATAGTCTTGCAGAAGTATCAAAGGAAGAACTTTCACTATTCGTAGGAACCGATTGAAAAGGGAATCGGAAGAACCGTTCAATTTGGCTCTTTGCTTGAGAACGCATGTTTCTTAAAAATATCTTTGCAAAAGTGCGTTTTTCTTGATCAGCATCACCAGCCAAGTCGATTTAGCCATGTCCGTCTGTCCGTCTGTCCGTGTTGGTAAACAGATCTCAGAGACTATAGGAGATAGGGCCACCGAATTTGGTGACAGCATTGGAATCTGTTCCACGCAGATCATGTTTGTTTTTAAATTTGGCCACGACCAAAATCATAAAAAACGTTATTTAAGCTATAGTCGTGATTTTTAGCTTAAGGTAAATAGGCAAAATAAATAAATAGGCATTCACGGATGTTTTCTGAAAATATGAGTAAGATCGGATGATAAACATGGAAGTTATTAACAATAAAGTTTCAGTGTATGTTTCTTGTTCTGTGCCAATGGGGGTTGCTCAAAATGCTCCTAGCAACATTTGTCTTTTTTGAATGTTGCTCAACATTTGTCTTTTTTGGATATTGCTCTATATGTTTCTAGCAACATTTGTCTTCATTCGTCAACATTTTCATTTTTCCATGTTCATGGGCATTTAATTGCACCCAAAATGCTTTGGCTACCGGGTATCTCACAGTTGGTCACACTCGACTGTAGCTTTCCCACTTGTTACTCTTAGCTTGACACCGTATCCTATTCGAAAAGATCTTTTGTAAATATATCTCTTTCTCACTTTGTCTTCCACGCTTTGATTCCAATGTACAAGCAAAGCAGCAACAGCAGCCTATAAGTTCCACTCTGAGAGAGCTTTGCTAAGCGGAATGATTAGAGCACCTAATAGATATAGAGGCAGAGGCGAATGTACAAGCTCTGGTTAAAAGGAAATACATACATACAGAAAGTACCGGAAATGCATTATTTAAAAATATTTTTTAAAGAAATTTTCAAAATTCTTTAATCGCTTATTTGGCACATTTGTCCTCGGTACTTATCGTGAGTTTGAGCTCTATCTGTCATTTTTTTTGTTCACAGTACTCGATGTATTTAGTTCATTATATGCGTGTTTCGCGATTGATTACTTATCGATAAAATTAAATACGGTGTCGTACACTCCGAATTCTTACTACCAGGTCAGACGTTAAATAAAATATATTAGTTTGGCGTTATGCGTTAAAAGAACAAATTCGTCGAAAAGGACCAGATATGTGGAAAAAAATTAATGGTTTCGGCACCACGATAACACTTCGTCTCACAAGCCCATCATTGTGAACGAATTTGTGGTAAAAATTCAACAAATACGATCGAACATCCACCGTATTCAACTGACATGGCTCTTGATGACTATTTTCTATTTCACTCAATAAAAGAGAAAAGGAACTGAAGTTGATTCCGGAAAATGCATTTAAACCATCCGATCGTTCGTTGGCATAAGTGTATTAATTCAGAAGGGGACTACTTTAAAGGCGATACAATAAATTTTGATAAATAATCAAGATTTTTTTTCGTTTTTACTTAACAATTTCCGGTACTTTCTTGACAGAATGCAAGGTAAACTATTTCAAAGAACTCCTTGAATTTAAAGAAAAAACATTCCGAGTAACTTTTCTAGTTCGTTTGCATTTATTTTGTTTTCTTTTTTTTGTTAAGCTTTTGTTGTCTTTAAGTGACATTGCAGAAGTTTTAATTGAGTTTACATTGGTTTTTGTTATGTAAGAAATTTGCATAATTTTTTGTTCATTGTTATTGTTGTTCTTGATGTTATTCGAAAGCGTTTCGTTCTGTTGCTGCAGTTGTTCTTGCTGTTGTTGTTGTTGTTGTTTTTGTTGCTGTTGTTGTTGCTGTTGTAAGTAGTTAGATGTTGTTGTTGTTGTTGTTGCTGTTCTGGTTGTTGCGCCAAAGGATTTATGCCTTGGACTCGGCCTCGCTGGCGGTGGCCTGAGACTGGGCATCGCTGGATTTGCCATCGTCGACCTTGCCGAACACGCAGCAAGGGCACTTCTCCTTGAGGGCCAAGCGGTATTTGGGATGGCTAAGGAGGGGTCAGAAGGGAGTCAAGGATCAAGGATTTGTGGATTATATATTGTATAAGATCCACCCACCTGATGCCATATACAATGGGGTTGTAGCAGGCGGCCGACTTGGCGAAGCAAGCTCCCCAGATGGTGTTAAGCGGGGTGAGCCCCTCGAACTTGAAGAGGCCCATGCAGTTGATGACCAGGTATGGAGTCCACGCCATGAACCACAGGGTGATGGTGACCAGGGCAACCTTGGCCAGCTTGCCCTCGGCGCTCTTCTCGGCATCCTCAGAGGAGCGGAGGGACTTGACATTCATCTTCTTGGCCTGCTCGCGCATGGCCTTCTCGTGGGCGGACACAGCCTAAGGGAGGAGGTAAGGATTGAATAACCTCCTTCGATCAGAGAACCCTTCGTGACTTACAGCAATGATGAACCAGTAGGAGTAGCAGATCAGGAACAGCGGAATATAGTAGACGAAGATCGAGTAGAAGATCAGGTATGAGCGTGGATTCCAATCGCGCTCCAAGTAGTCAATACCGCACGATGTCAGATTACCCTCCGGCACGTACCTGTAAAAGGATTAAGGATATATTTTAAGGAAATAGGACAAGCTGGAAGCTATGAATATAAAGATCCAGTCTTAAGGTATTCCACAAACTAATTATTAATTTCTTTTAATTAATTTCCGTCATTTTAATCTTTGGAAATCTGAAGAACCATCATTCGCGGACTCACCTGCTCCAGCCGAAGGCGGGCGCCAGGCACCAAATGCTCGACATGAACCAGATGTAGGCTATCTTGCCCAAAGCCAATGGAATGGTCATCGGCCGGCCGGCCATGCCCTTGACAATCACTTGGTAGCGGTCCAGCGAGATCATGCACATGGACCAGATGGAGCTGCAGCCGAAGGCCGAGCCCAGTCCGGCATAAATGTCGCACATCATCGGGCCGAGCACCCAGGTCTCGAAGTAAAGATTAATGCCCATCATGGGCGTATTGGTGATCATGATGCCAAAGTCGGAGATGGCCAGATTGATGACCAGCAGGTTAGCGGGCGTACGCAACGACTTGGTGGTGGCGAATATGTAGATCACCACGCCATTTCCGCACCAGGAAATCATACCAATCATGATCATGTAGGCTGTGAGGATCTTGGCCCAGATGGGGTCCATGGCGGGGAACTGATTCCAGTACGGGCTGATGAGGTGGGCCATATCGGGGGTGACCTTGTCCACCACCGATCCATTGGACAGGGGGGCAAAGTGTGGCCCCAGTTGCGCGGCTGCTGCTGCAAAGCTGCAACAAAGTTTAATATAAATCCCAGGCGGATCCGATCAATGATCTATCATCAGGCCGTACCTCTCCATTGTGTTTTAGGTTCCTGGCTGCGTCACTATATCCCGCCTATATCACACTTTTCTACATAAAAAGCTGCAAATTCACTAATAATATTTCAAACACTTTTTACATAAAGGATGCCTGAGTTCTGAGTATTTCACTGGGGCGGACTATTCGCGGCGATTGGTCGTTGGAAACCTGCAACGGCTGCATTTCGTGCCCTGGCTTTTATAGTTTCAACCGCCCTCCGGCCACTGCAGTTCAAATTCAATTAGCCAAAAATATACACATAAATGTGTGGAAAGTGCAAAGGAAAGTGTCGACGGCTTTTGGTTTGGCTTATAACCATAATAGCCATAACAAAGGCGCACAAGAGCGGCTATCGCAATGGGCCAATGTCAATAGTTAAACTCTTGCCGATGCCACATTTCAAAGGCTTCTGAGAACGACTTTGGCCGAGCTTTAGTTCTGCCTGACATTGCGACGAAAGGGGGCATGGAAAGTGGCATATTTAATATATGAATATCAATACCAATGTGGTCAAGCAAAGCAAAGCAAAGTCGATGACGGACTGCCAAGGTGCAGCCACGGTGCGTATGCGCAATTAAGCATACGCAGCGTGTGCGTAGATAAAGGAATGCTGCGGCGAGCCCTGACCGTCTGTCACAAGCCATTAAATAATCTCTTTAAATGCCCAAAGATGAAGTCGCTTGGCGAAGCTCTAAGCTGCTTATGGATTTTGCTGAAGAGATCGATCTATTCGCACCTCCATTGTCAAGTCCAAACGAATTTTCCACCCATGTGTTTGGGTTTTATATACAAGAGAGTACAAGGGTATATTTCGTTTATAATAATCTATAAATCTATTTATACAATAATTATAATCTATTCTTACATTCAGGGAACTCTTTTTTAATGAAAACCAGACTAAACTTTATACTTTATATACTTTTATTTAATGTAATTATTAATTGTACGTACATAAATAACCAATAATCAGGAAAATCAGAAATTAGTCTTTAAAAGTTTACAAAGATCTGTAAAAGCTTAGTACCAGGTATTAAATGTTCGCCTTTAGAGCAAAGAATTTTCTAAGAGCTTAGTACCAGGTATTCTGTGGTCGTGTCACTCGCCTTTGGAGCACTTTTAGCTTTATTTCTGCGTGTGGGCAGCTTGCATTTATTTTTTGTCAATCCAACTTTGGCATAAAAGCCTTTTGTTCGCTTCGCGCGACCGACCGCTCAACACGTTCGGCTGAATTGGGTCAAGTTTTAGGCTAATCCAGCTGGCCGGGATGTCACGCTTAATGCCCAGCCCTAATATGGAACTTAACCGAAATAACAGTCACTCCGTGTGACAGTCGACACATGTTAGGCTTGGCAGATCTTTCGGTCTAAATCAATTACATATAACACCGCAAACAATACGAAAAAAAGGCTGGTAATAAATGTATAAAGTTAGACGGCGAAATACCTAAAAAGCGCAAAACCGGAAGCTGCGCTCAGATCATCATCGTCATCAAGATCATCATTATGGTTGCTATAGGCGTCATCGTTACCCGCACTTGCGGTTCCTATACGATACAAAGTGTGGGTGTCTGCGTGTGAAATTGTATTTAAAAAAAAAGTATAAACTTTTCAAAACAATTTATTCAGCATATTCGTGTTTCTTTAGACAAAACGAAAAGTCACCCGCCCACCTGCTGAATAACATAAACATAGCGAACCTACAAAATGGGTACAGCAGCAAATAAAATCGAAGAAAACAGCAAATAAAGCGACGGCTGACTGCAACAAACATTGCGTGGAAGGAGGAGAGGCACAAGACAATCATTTAGCATTAGCAAATAAGCGAGATAAACGCTTCGATCCGTGGCTGTTGTTGTTTTCTTGTTCAATGAGGCAGACGAAACTGAAATTGGAGAAGAAACAGCGATCTTGGGTGACGGCTTCAATGCCCTTTAAATATCTACAATGTATGGAAATAAAATGTTTTATATTGCTTGAGATCAATTCTCAATTTAGTGTTTTCAAATATAAAGATATGTTGAACGGGGGGATCAGATAAATATTAAATATTGTATTGTATTGTAAATTTATTGAATTCTTTTTATTGAATGTTGATTCAACAACTATGTATGTATATTCTATGAAGAAGGCGTCGAAGACCAACTTTTATCGGATTATACCTCGGAAATCTCTATATTTGTAATGATTTATTTAATGAGTGTTGCTGATAATAATCGATTTTTTAAACAGTAATCTTAATTCATAGGCCTTATACGTGGGCTGCTATATATATTTCTGGCCTAGGCAACACTAAGTGTTGTTAGGTGGAATCTGACATTTCCATTGAAAAGTTCGACATTTTTAAGCATAAACGTACTCAGAACGGTTTGACGTACGACTATCATTTGTGTTGTTTACAGTTACTTAAAAAAATCAATTTCGCAAAAAAATGGAATTAACTCGTGAACATTTTCGTGCGATCATTTTTCACAACTTTCGGCGTGGATTATCACGACAAGAGTGCAGCGATGAACTTAAATCTTTGTATGACTATGAAG
>VNJZ01006710.1:0-12635 GCA_008042795.1 Drosophila asahinai | reverse complement strand
ACGATCAACAATCCCGCGATGAATCGAAGGACTTGGTGGACCTGATCGATCTCGTCCTTGTGGTCGACCACCTCGATCGTGTTAATAACGTTAGCGTTAATAACGTTAGGTGCTGTCATCCACTTTGGACGTCTTCGAGCCCATTGTCCTTGTAGTGTCTTTCTTTCAGGACCTGGCTATTTTCAGCTACCGGATCACCACTTGAACTTGAACCACTTGAATTTGGCGGAAACTGTCTGCGACGCGACGCGTTTGCAATAAGCTTTCTGAGGGTTTGTTGGGTTTTTGACTCTCTGACTTCGACTCCGACTTCGACCTTCTAGTACGGCTATATGGGGGTCTTTTATATCCAAAGACTGTGCCAAGTACTGCCTCGGAATCTCCGGAATGGAACACAAAAGTGTTCTCACCTAGCGTCATCAATTCCCCTCTTGTCGCCTATTGGCTGGAGTTTTATGTGGGGTCGTCTTTGTTCTAAAGTCGAATAGTTCAGCGAACTCGGCGGTGCTGGGTTGCAGGTGATTGCATGGCTCAATTTGGCGAGTTTGGACGGTGTCATTTAATCGAGCAAAATTTTTGTGCAATCGTGCCCGTGTTGATTTTCTAGAGCATTAGTGCATTGGCTTCGCTTGATTTTCTTCCGCGTTAACCAGATGACTCACGTCGGCCCTAACCGGCGTACGTAACAACTCTTCTCTTACTATTCCCTGTTGGCTGTCCATCATAAATGGTCATGGGTCCTTGATTGCATCGAGTTTTGGGAGATCGGTATACTTCTGGATTCTGTACTTCCAGCTGAGCCTGCTCGAGCCAGCTCATCCGCTTTCTCGTTGCCTGGGATTTTACTATGTCCCGGCACCCAGATGAATTGTCGTCGTTGTGCTCGACAAAGGTATTAAGGGCTTCCTTGCATTGTGCCACTAACTGAGAGTTCGTTCTCACGGCTGTGAGTGATTTAAATGCTGCCTGGCTATCCAAGTAGATACGAACCTAGGTATCCCTGAGATCCTGCTGTATTAAGAGGCTGGCTGCCTCCAATATAGCCAGCACCTCAGCCTGAAAAACCGTTGCTGAATCTGGGAGAGTGAAGTCCGCTTCAATCTCCCGGCTCTCAGCAAAGATTCCAACCCCTACCCCACAGCTCATCTTTGAGCCGTCGGTGTAGAGCGATATGTCATCCTGTTTGGTTACCCTGTCGCTGATTCTTCTTGTAAAGAACATTTGTTCCGTTTTGCTGGGGTTGTTGCCTAGTCCACAGGACTTTTCCCACTTGTTTAAATGGTCCAGAGCACCCATCATAACGTCTGGGTATGGTCCAGATACTAGCAGAACTACGTCGTCTGCGTATGCTACTGCTTTGACTGCTCCCATATTGAGTTCTTTCAATATGTTGTTCATATTTATCAGCCAGAGCAGGGGCGACAAAACCCCCCCCTTAGGTGTGTCTCTCCTCACTAACAGCGTGAGGTGAGTGCCACTCAATTCGACTATTATCGTCCTGCTCTTCAGCATAGCACCAATCCATTCTCTGATGACTCTCTCAATGCCGATCAAGTTGAGAGAGAGCCCAGGGTGGATTCGGCGATCACATTGTTGAACGCACCTTCTATGTCCAGGAAGCTGGTCATCATGTACTCCGTGTATTCCAGAGATTTCTCTCCGTTACTTATTACTCATGTAGTCCTGTCTTGGTAGGTCATCCTTTCCGGTATGCGTGCTGCGCATTTGAAAAGGGATTTCTATCTGACTTTTCCCGGATGAAATCATCCAGTAGTCTTTCCATTAAGGGGGAAGGAGGTTAGGCTTATCGGCCTAGAATCCTTTGATAGGATGTGCTTCCTCCTTCCTTGTTTTTGTATGAATATAACTTTTCCTTCCCTCCATAGGAGCGGTATGTACGTCAGCTTGATGCAAGCCTCGAAGATGGCCACCCACTAATACTTAATTGCTAACTACTTAATTGCTTAAACAAAAGCTGATTGTAGCATTGCCGGTATTATACCATCCGGGCCCGGGAATTTATATCGCTCGAACGTTTCAGTCGCCCATTGAATCCTTTCGATGGTGGCGATGTCTCCCGTTGTTGTTTGCGCGAGCTCTGTCTCAAGTTCCTCGGGTTCCGAGTACTCTCGTAGGTTACCCGGGAAGTGTGTATCCACCAGTGCCTCCAGTGATTCCTCGACTGTCATTGTTGCTGTGCTGTTTGCTTGTTAATAAGGATAGGGCTTGCGTGCCCTTTTGCAAGGATATTGCCTAATCTTGCAGTATTTTTTATACCCTTTATTTTCTCGCAGTAGCACTTTCAAGACTCCTTCGTATACTGCCTTCTTGTATGTTTTTGAAGTGAAACTTCTTTAGGCGCGTTATGGATTTTCGGGGACGGAGTAAAACCGATTCATGAACGACACGAATTCGCGAGTAGGTCCTGTCCCTCTCTCACCGCTGGCGAACGATCTTCCTCTCCTCTTTTATCCTCTCTCGCTCTCAGCGCGCTAGCACAAAGTTGAGAGCGTAAAAATCTAAAAATAGAATGCGCATGTGAGCACGTGTGTGTATGCGTACTTGAGCGAGAAGACGCTTTTAAGCCGAAATCATTTCTGTGACAAAACAAATTCATTTACAGAAGTAGAAAAAAGGGTGAGAGGTGTGTGTGTCAAAAGAACTTCTGATTGAAATAGTTTTTTACTACGTATAACGGAGAACAAACACAAAGCGCTTATAATGTACATCTACCGATAGCGTTGCCTGAAATTTTTACTGTACTCAGTGCACAGGACGCTGCCTGGTCTAAAACGTCCTCCCAGCTCTGAAAATCCTCCGTACTAGGGTGCACCCGAGCACCAGTGTCGTCTTAGTGTCTTCCGCCCACTGCATCAGCTTGATGACCGGCTCGTCGTGGGCCATGTACGCGAAGCAATAGCGATCCCCGTCCCATCTGCTGTCAGACGCTAGCCAGATCCGATGTGCTGAGATTGAAACAAAGAAATGAATCGGGTCCGAATTCGAGTTTTCGACTTAAGTACGGCCCAGTCCTCTATATGTCCTCGTATGTCTGGGTTCTGCGCTCTCAGACACTAGATCACCCTTTATCTTTATTATTGCTTAGATACCACTTTGGCAACTAGATGCGGGCTTTAAATCTCCTCGGTATCTCCCTGGCGTGGACTAGCTTTATCTTGAGGTCAGCCCATGCGTTGTTTAAGTTCGCAACATATTCGTTATTTAGCTCCTCGAATACCCATCGTCGCACTTAATTGTGCTGTGCCCTCTGACCATGTCTGAAGAGTCGAGGAAGGATATAGGGCCGCCCGACATGGCAACCAACCTGTCGGTTACCATGTCGGCTATCTTGGCCTCTATTTCCTCCCACTTCTCTGCAAGCAGGCGTCCATCGTCATGGAGTTCATCCACCACAGCCATAGCCAGACTGGCTCAAGCCACCTCACTAAATGTCTCTGCCTTCTCTCGCTCTAGCCTTCCCCTAAGCGTCCCTGGCTCTTTTAGGCTCACTCTTGCTCACATCGTGTGAACGATCGCGTTGACTGATGGACGTTGATGCACTACGGTCAGAATCCAAGCATGTTCTTGTTAGAGTTAGGTGTTAATAGGCGCTAAAGAAAAGTATAGGTAAAAGAATGCGAGGCAACTACCCTCCACCATATAGGTTAATAGCGCGCAGCTCGATGGCTTTCTTACATGTTTACTCAGTGGGTTAAGATTAATGTTATTAGTTTAGGAAGGCTATTTACAGATGAGGTTATTTTGTACAAATCATTATAATTTGCACATAGTACTCTAAAGGGTTCATGCATTTCATACGAGGTTCTACAACGGTGCAAAACTAAAGGCAAGTATGATCTGGTGGTTCTACATGGTACGTGGAAATTCAACTACCCCAAAAGATTGGTGCTTTCCACGTCACCACGGATCAGGTTATACATAAAGACAATGCTTAGCATCGTTATATGGTTTGCTAAGGAAGGTAGGTTAATTAGGAGAAGTCTAATAAAATAAGAGGGCAACCTAAGGATTACATCCCAGTTTAAGCCACGAAGGGCGAAAAGTAAAAAGTTCTTTTGAACCGACTCAATGCGTTTGCTGTGGACGTCCCACTGGGGACTCCAAGCGCAAGATCCATATTCTAAAATAGGACGAACTAACAAAATGTATAAATTCTTCGTGACGTAGGGGTCATCGAATTTTTTCGACCACCGTTTAATAAATCCAAGCACACCCCTGGCTTTATTTACAATGGACGAAATACGATCAATAAACTCCAGTTTAGAATCTAGGCGGATACCCAAATCGTCAACTAGAGTAATCCTTTCCAGAGAGCAGCAGTTCAGCGTATAAGTCGCAAGCTTTGAAGAGACACGTGATAATGTCATCAGCTTGAATTAGGAGCCATTTAGGTTTATAAAGTTTGCACCGCACAATTTTTCAAAGTTATTCAAATCTTTTTATAAATCCGACTGGCTACCGCCGTCCTTGTATTTAACGTCGTAGTTTAACGTCGTCAGCGTACATGAGTACTCTTGAGTTAGTCAAAACTTTGGACAGGTCGTTAATAAATAATGTAAACAGTGAGGGACCCAGGTGACTCCTTTGCGGAACACCAGAGGTTTCCCGAAAAATATTCGACACGTCCTGTCATTCAGATAACTTGAGATCCACCTAAAAAGATCGACAGGAAACCCCATTAAATCGAGTTTCCTAACAAGAAGGAAATGATTAACGGAGTCAAATGCTTTTCTGAAATAAGTATAGATCACATCTGTCTGCAAATTTTGTGGAAAGCCCCTTATAATGAAAGAAGTGAGCTCCAGAAAATTAGTTGTCGTTGATCTTCGTTTAACAAATTCATGTTGGCATGGAGAAATTACTGATCTACACAGGTTCTGCAAATGGGGAGTAATTACGTTTTCGAAAAGTTTTGGGATGGCTGACAACTTAAAGATTAATCTATAGTTGTTAGCATCCACTTTGCTACTTTTTTTGTGGAGATAAATGACGAATGATTCCTTCCAAATAAGGGGAAATTGGGATGTTTTTAAGGATAAAGTGAACAATTAGAAGGGGACTGCACAGGGCCTCGGCACAATACCTAAGCACACAGCCTGGTATTCCATCGGGACCTGGCGAATAAACCGGCTTGATCCAATAAAAAGGGAGCTTTCGTTTATGCTAAGACTAAAGATAAGTGTTGATTTGGGCATGTTATAAGAATAGGTCTGATTTTAATCGAATGGCGAAGAATAAGTAGTTGGGAAAAACTAAACAAAAATATCAACGATTGCCTGATTATTGATTGCTGTCGTATTTTCAAATGAAAGCGAGGAAGGTGTGTAATAAGCTTACGTTTAGTGTTGACAAAATTAGAAAACCTAGAACGAGTCAGATAGTTTTTATACCACTGCGCGTTAAGCACGGTGAACTCTTTACAAAACCAGGGAGATTGAGATTGGCGGATAGTATAACGGAACACAAAAGGAAAAGGAGTTCAAGGCATTGTAAAAAATATCCATGGCACCCACCATGTGAAAGAAGACTATGGTGGTGGTCTTTGTATCGATAAGAAGCTAAAAAACAGAGTTAGGTGGCCAGTAGTATGCCTTATATATAGTATTCTAGAAACATTAATTTTATTGAAAATAACAACGTAACAGTGCCAGCTAATTAGAAAAATATCAGAGTTATTTCAAAATATGTTAATTTTTTTTTTAATTATTTAGCAACAAAGTTGGGATACTTTTATTTATTTAACCATTTATGATTGGTATTATCCAATTTTTGTTGCAAATTAATTACCAAAAATTGATAGGAGTAAGTCAAAAATGCTTGCTACATATGAATTCTATTACGCTTATTATTTACTGAAGATTAATGTTTCTAGAATATATTAGGCATAATACTGGCCTCCTAGCTCAGGTATCTGGATTCTTATCGATACAAAGACCACCACCATAGTCATCTTTCTAATTAGTTGGCAATAGCCGATCAGAGTTATCCCCATATCAGATCAGACCTATCTCCTATGGATGATATGGATCTTCGGGATGCGTAAAGGGCGGGACCCTAACCAAACTGACCCTTGGCGGATCAGAGACAAAGCAGAGTTTGAGAAAGCGATCTAAGGAAATTCGTACATGGTAGAAAAAGGGTATTTGAGGATTCATTTGTGGACCAAATAGCCAAAGGAATGTTAAAATCACCTAGAACTACAAATTGATCCCTATCCGAAAGTCTATTGGAGACCGCTTGAGTAGCGGAAAGGTAGTTGCAATAAATAGGAAGTTCCGACAAGGGGGGAATGTAGGAACATGTACTACCGGTAATGTAACGGTACTACCATTAAACAATAGCTTCACACAAAGGAATTCAACATCGTTGCATTCCCGGAAAGTTAATAATTAAGACGTGAGGTTGGGGTCCACCCCAATAAGGGCACCGCCCCCCGCCTGGAAGGCCGATGAAGTCTGTACGTTGTGTACACAGCAATCTTCGGAGCTTAGAATCTCCTGCTTTAACCAGGTTTCTGTGAACACAATCACCTGGGATGCAAACGATAAATTATCAGAATACATTTTGGAAGCTTACTACGTAAGCCTCTTGCGTTCTGATAGGAAAGAAGCAGAGAATGTTGTTGTTAATTTTTTGAAGCAGACGAGGTAGATGGCACAATGGATTTTTTCGGCCTGGGTAAACTAACTCCAACAGGCCGTCTTTTCTTTTTCTTAGCTTCGTACTCCTTAATAACAATGAGCTTTGGCCAGAAGTTCTCAGAGCACATTGTCTTAAAATTTCGTCAGGGACATTTATTTTGAAAGATGAAATATGCCTAGCATAAGAAAATTTGAATTTTTCCACCTTAATCTTAGATTTTTCGGTACTTACATCATCAGATGTTTGATCAGGGGAAAGCCGCGAAACAACTATCTGTTTTGTGGGTGGAATAAGGGCTTTTGGCAATACATTTGTAGTACCAATTTTGGCTGGTATTCCAGGCCTGTTACCCTGGGGAGTTTTCTGGATTAATTGTGACCCCTCAGCGGACTCAAAGGATATAACTGGAGGCGCTGCCCCTCCCGTGGCACATTCGGAGGCCAAATCTTTTCTTGCCCCCGATCTTAGTATCATTGGCCTGTGCCGAGGGAGTGAGCTGTTGAGAACACGCCGCGAGTTGTTGGGCTCCGCCGAAATGCGGTGTGCCAACCGTGGTTTTTTTGCGCTTAGCGGACTGATTTAATAGCACCTCATAAGTTTTACGAAAACTAATAAGTAGCTCCCAAAAATCATTTTTGGTTTGCCGTATAAAATACATAATTTCCTTTTCAACCGCAGTAGAGCACTCCACTCTTTTTAATAGTTTTAGCCGCCCGGCCTGTGCGATCAAGGCTCTTGGCGTGCACAACATTATCACAAAGGCAGCAACCGATATTAGGGTCATCATTTGAAATTACCTTCTTGCTGGTTTTAATAGTGCAGACAATATTACCGGTCATTATAGTGACATATCACTGTACCAATCAGAAGTTAAGAGAAAATAAGAGTAGTTACGTGCATTAAGAGAGAGAGAGAGAGCGAGCAAGAGCGTGACAGTTAGGTAGCTTAAGCCGTCAAGCTTTAATATCGGCGTAACGGATAAAGCACAAAGAGGAATGCAAAAATTAAGATAAGGAATCGCTGCACCAAAACTAATATGCAATTAATATAGTTATTAATAAACAAAAACATCTGAATGCAAACGCGAAATGAAACAGTGAATTATTATTGAACACTAGATAGAAGTTTCAAATAAAACCCCGGTGGTTTATAGCAAAGAATTTACACAAATACGAGGCGCAAAACAAAAACACGGCCGTTCATTTTGAAAGAGAAAACAACCATATCGACCGCATTCTTAACTATCTTGCTAAGAATAAAACGGGCTCTGTTGGCCCTCGAGCGCCTACTTTAATGTTTGAGTGGCTCGTCGTTGCCACCTGTCAATGTAGCTTCAGTGGGGCCGAACGGGGCCGCACCTATGTGTGGTTTGAATTGTGAAGTGCTACTTGCACTCCCTTCAGGTCTCGACGGACATCCGGACTCGGTCTCAGCAACTCCTCCTCGTCACCATCCGACAGTTTTTGGGGTTTTACCTCTCCCAAGAGGTCCGAAGCACGGCGTTAGGGTTTCATCTTTTTATCAATAACGCCCACGTTGCTCGATAAGGGAAGCGTGGTGCTCAAGAGGGGGTGTGAGGGACCGTAAATAAGAGTTATGATTTAATAAAAATCAAATGTCTAAAGATTTTCTAAGAAATGTGGATATGGTATTTTTTTACGGAAAATTTAAAAATTGAATAAACTTTATCCCCATTTTTTTTAAATATTTATCAACTTTTAACACTTAAAAATTATAAAAAAAAATAAAAATGAAAATAATATTTATATTCAATTTTTAAAACAAAATCTAAAATAAAAGTTATTCTTTTATATTTATTATAAAAACGAAAAAATCAAATTGGAATATCTAGTTATCGGAAGATCCATCAGAATATATCGACCTATATATATGATCTACTCATCAATACCTTTCAGTTGATGTATAATGCGTACGTATCCAAAGACCTCAAATTGCTTCATAGCGATTTTGGAGTGGATACGTTCGCTACATATATGTATAATACATGTATTAACGGATAGGTTTTGAAGCGTAGAATATATATATATATAGGTCGAATCTTCCGATAACGAGATATTCCAATTACTACATTACATCGCAAGACGAAATCAATCGCAAAGACCTCATTAAATTCACAAGACTGCGATTTGGATATACCAGCTATACACACGAGAACGTTTTCAATAATCAAGATCCACCTCAATGTGAACATTTCGCTACAAGGGACAGCGTAAAACACTTTCTCTTTGAGTGCCCGAGGAAACTCGAAAAAATATCTTCAATAAATACAAAATAAAAGCATCTGATTCCCTATCCCCAAAATCCACAAATATCCTTGCCACCATTGAATTCATTAAGACAATAAATATATACAATGACATATAAAACTCACTCACTAGATTTAAGAAACATGTAATTATTACACCTAACCTAGCTTAAGGCCTAGTAGCTATAGCTAGATAAAATGATTTGTAACAATTTGCAATTGTTGCGGAATCAGAGCTTAAATAAATAAATAAATAAATATATATATATACATTATTTTTATTTATAAAATAATTTTTAAGATTTATAATTGATTTTTAAAATAAAACTTTTAATAATTACGGTCTCTGCTTTTAAAGTCTTATTCTAATATAATACTATTTTATTAATCTAATATATATATTTTTGTTTGATTCTAGTCCAAAAATTATTCGTAAGAAGCCTCCATTGTACAACTTGAAGTTTTCCCTTATCGGTATGAAAAATAAGGAGAATGAATTGAAAAAAAGAATAGAAAAATTGGGCGGCCAATGTGATACTAAAATATCTGATACAACCATAGCAATATTATCAACTGAATCAGAAGTGAACAAAAAATCTAGCCGTATGGAGACCGCAAAAAAACTTGGAATACACATTGTTCCTATGGAATATCTAGATTTTGTGGAAACTGACGCTGACGGAGCTATTAATTATATAAACAGTATGAGCTTGTGTAATTGGGGTACAGACCCCCAACTGAAAGTGCCTCAGGATGTCCCAAAGAGCTCAAAGTCCAAAAGTATATATACAAAATCTGTGCCAAAATCAAGAACTTTAAAAGTTAAGGATGGGATAGCTGTAGATCCTGACAGTGGTCTTGAGGATATCGCTCATGTATACGTTCACGGAAAAGATAAATACAATATTGTGCTCGGCTTGGCTGATATTCAGCGGAATAAAAATTCATATTACAAATTACAGCTTTTGGAAGCCGATAAAATGTCAAAGTAAGTAAGGCGCTCATAGTATATTCCCATTACACAATATTTGTTTTTTAACAGATGGCCTAACTACTAGAAACAGCATTTTACATTGAGTATTCGTGTTCTACAGGGTCCACCACTCGAAGCGTAACCAATTAAAAAGGCCATAAATTCAGTTTGGAAAATTACATTTCCTTAATTCAAAGAATGTGTAAAAATAATACAAAATTCAGAAGAAATTCATAGATAAGGCATAGATAAGGCAAAACATAGTCATATCGAGCAAAAGTGAATTCTTTCAGAATTTTGTATTATTTTTACACAATGTGTACTTTGAATTGAGTGAAAGTAAATATCCAAAATCTATTTATTTCCTTTTTAATTGGTTACACTTCTAGTGCCGGACCTTGTAAGGCCCAGTTTCCACTACAGATGCTTTTTGCAATTCTGTTTTCTTCCAAAAAGCAGCTGTTTTCCTGTGTATAAGGTATAGGAATCTAGTAATGACAAAAATTGTAAAAAACTTGGTTTATTCGAGGTTTAGTTCGATATTATCGATTAATTCAGTCTTTTTCTGCCTATCAATGTGTTGGCGCTCGACGTCCTCTCTTACTAGACGACCCCTTTCTCTGCAGCTGGTCGCGTTTGTAAAACTCTGCTTGGGCTTTGCAATATCCTTCTTTAGCTTGCAAGCTGATAGCTTCAGATAGCCGAGCCCTGCGAAGAGAAGAAAAACAGCTGCTTTTTGTTTTGGTTTTGATTTGACGAAAAATTCAATTGCTGAAGAGAAAGGGAGCGTCTAGGAAGAGAGGAGGCCGACCGCCAAAGCTCTGACGCTCGTAACGTAGGAGGAGGAGGCTAGGCAGCTAGATCGTCCTAAGTTGCAAAAGCCGGTTTAATCAACAGATGGCTAAACGAAATATGTATTAAATGGTTGTTTTATATTTTGTCTGCCAGCGGACAATCAATTTCATTTGTTCAATAAATAGCTGGTGGTAGTTGGGCAAAATCACACATCGATAGGCAAAACAAGTAAGAAAGCTACAGTCGACTGTGAGATACTCGGTACCTAAACGTTTGCGCTTTACACTAAAAGGCAATTTAAAAATGTACATACACTACATTGTACATTAGGGCGGGTCAATTTTTTATTCGCAAAAATCGTCCCCCATAATCGGAATCTACGAAGAATTCTAAGAAAATTTCACCATGAAACCATGTGTCTAAAATGAATTCCTAGCTTGAAATTAAAATTAAAACCTTAAAATTCTAACCTTATTGGTAATATCTCCCATGTTTATTATCCGATTTTACTGAAATTTTCAGGAAACGTCCATTTTATTTTATTTATTTAATGTATCTATTAACTTTAACCCGAAAATAACGAGTATAGCTTAATAACGTTTTTCATGATTTATGATGGCGCAAGTGGGCGTGGCCAAATTTTAAAACAAACTTGATCTGCGTGCAACAGATTTCAATGTTGTCACTAAATTTGGTAACTCTAGCTCTTATAGTCTCTGAGATCTGTTGTTTCACACGGACAGACAGACGGACAGACGGACATGGCTAAATCGACTTGGCTGGTGACGCTTATCAAGAATATATATACTTTATAGGGTCGGAGATTTCTCCTTCTGCCTGTTACATACATTCTCGGTTGGCTCCCGGGTATAAAAAGACTGACATAATCCAGACTATCGAACTAAGCCACGAAAAAGCAACGTTTTTTAAAATAATTTTTGTCACCACTAGTTGCCTTTTGGCCAAGAAGCAGAATCGGAAAAGCAACTGTAGTGGAAAGTAGGTCTAAAATAAAGCACTGATATTGTTGATTTTTTTTAACTTTAATTTTAATTTTATGTTCGTTTTATCCGGGTCCTCCAAGCTAAGTCAAGCTTTTAAGTTATGACACCAGTCACTATGTGTTCTATTACATTTTACATTAATCATTTTGTCTTACATACTAACATAAAATCTATCACATTAGACATACATAGAAATTTTTAGTTTATTAAACAGTTGGGAAACAAAACGGGAGATTATTTGAAAAAACAAAATACAAAATAAGAAGGAACAATAAATATATATCAATTAAGATCATTAAAATCATCTGACTTAAAATTAAGGTTAGTGTTCAGAGTAGACCGCCAGCGCCTAGTCATGTGCGCATGGGTGTACTACTGCACTTGCGACGCTCTTACACGCTCTCTTTTTCTTCTATTCTTCGCCTTTCTTATGTCTCTAAATCAGGGGTCCGCACGGCCCTATCCCGCGGGATAGGATTTTTCTCAGTCGGCGTCGCCGCCGCTCACGCATAGTATGCACAAAAGAGAACAGAAGAATCAGTGAAGACTAATTGTCTTCATGTGTCTAAATTTAGCTTTTTTTAGCGTTAAATAGCTAGTTTTTAGGTTATACGTGGGCTGCTACATATATTTCTGGCCTAATAATGAAAATACGAATATTTATTAAGGAAAATAGTTTTATTGTTTTTCAAAATATTCTCCATCAAGATTTACACACTTTTGCATGCGCTCAAACCAATTTTCGAAGCACTTTTTCCACTCTGATTGACACACCTCAAAAACATGGTTTTTGAATGCTTCAACAAGATGCTGCTGGCGACGAAAATCGTTGACCACGCATTTTCTTCTTGATGTGAGGGAATAAAAAGAAGTCATTTGGTGCCAAGTCAGGACTGTACGGCGGATGACCCATCAATTCGACGTTTTGGCCAGT
>VNJZ01006707.1:0-25570 GCA_008042795.1 Drosophila asahinai | reverse complement strand
GCACAGAATAGCGCGAAGCTTGCCCAAATTTATATATGTATGTATGTATGTGCGAAAGGGTGAAAAGAACCAAATGTGTATTTAATTTGCGGATTTATTTATCTTTGTTTATTTATTATTTTGTCGTGGATGTTTAGCTTTTTTTTTAACCTTTATTTAAATATAATATTTGTGTTTTTCATATGAATTAATATAAATTAATGTTCGTGATGTAAAATATTTGTATGTGAAATATTTAAATATATTTGTTGGTATGTTTATATGTGTGGAATAAAAATATTGCAGTGTGGGTATAAATGTTTATTGGGTAAATATATTTTTTATGTAAATTGTTTATTGGTATAGTTTTATTAGAAATAGGTTTCAAATTTGGGTGGATGAATTTATTTTATTTTGTATTTGGATGTATATATGGATATTTGTAAAGATTTTGTTTTATATATATATGTAATTAATATAATTTGTGTTTGTGTGTGTGTGTTTAATATTTTTCCTTGTTGGAAGGCAAAGAGCAGTTTAGTGACGGACGTGATGTGTGTATGTGAATGTGAACATGGATGTATGGATGTAATAATATATATATGTATATGTACGTATATATGGACGCCAGCGGATCACAGTGAGACGAAGTAGGGGGCCGAAATTGGCAAAGCACTTTTGCACTTTAAAAAGAAAGAAAAGTAAATTCACTGCGGCTGAATGTACATCTGTAATATGTATGTACACATATATATTATAAAATAATTCACTTTCACTTTTGGAATCGGAGGGAAAGAAAAACGCCGTCGGAAACGGAATATGGCGACCACGGACGAATCGATTTTGGAATAAGTCGTACTTATCTTTAAAACTCCGCAAGGGGCGCTGGTAGATCAGGATAGATCTGGCTTCGAAGGACCATGAAATGGAGTGGGCGGAATTCCGGATAAGTTGGTCGACTTCCTTCGAGGGGCGTCGGTGGCGATCGGTGGCTGCGGAAAATGTCCCAGTTGACCCGAAGAAGAAGAAGAGTGGTGGTGGCGGCGTTGGCTTCACAAAATTGGTTTATTTACGGCTTCACTGCACAAGTGCTTGCTTAAGACTAACCTAACTAAAAACAAAAAAGTGCATCGCTGCCGCCGGTGGAGAGGCTCCCTTTCCCGGTTGGAACGTAGGGAGCGGGAAAACGGCCGATGAGAGGGAGAGCGGGCGAGCGCTAGAGCGAGGGTGCTCGCTCCCACACTGCCGTGGCGAGAACACTAGGAATGTTATGCTTTTACTAAAGGGTATGTCTTTGTCGGCAACTTTTAAACCTATCAAATTCTTTTTCTCTCTACCCATATAAATTACTGCCGATTTGCTCGGGTTAAAACTGAAACCCAGGTCTTTGCACAGAAGATTGAAGTTATTTATTTTCATTTGGTGATTGTCCATTGCGCTTTTTAAGTCATATGCCCACGATATGATGGAGAAGTCGTCTGCATATTCCAGAACGTGGGTTCTGGTGTCCGCTATTTGGTGTGGCCTCTTGGTATACACATTAAAAAGTAAAGGTGACAAACAAGATCCCTGTGGAATACCACCATGCACAACTTGCGTGGCATCCCCTAGCTTAAGCACTCGTTTCGACATAAAACTTAGAATCCAGTCCACAAAAACCTTTGGAAAGTTCTCACTTTCCAAAATGATCTTTAAAAAGTTTAAGTTTACACAATTATATGCGTTATTGCAATCTAGGGTCATTACTACTACGGATTTTCTTTGCTTCGTCTTCATTGCCACTGTATTTATCATGTCATTTATGCACATGGATGCCGACTTGTTTTTTGGTAGGCATATGACCTATAGGGGAGTATTTTGGCGTCACTTTTATTTCTCGCCATTCCGCAGGAAAATCACAGTCTTTTACCTTTTCATTGTAGAAGTTTACGAGTGCTTCCTTAACCCCAGGGTTTAAGGCATTAAGCATATCGTACGTGATTCGGTCTATACCTCCAGCAGTTTTTTTAGCTTTACCTAACACTGCGTCAAGATCATTAAGACTAAACTTTGGATTGATATTGTCTTTTTTTCCCCACAGCTGTTCGTCAATTTGTTAGGCTTCTCTCGGTAGCTGCTCGTCAAGATTTTCTAAATATTTATCTGCATTCTCAATGTCAAAAAGTTCCTTTTTCTCTTGCTCACAATTCTTTAGGTTTTTTAGAAAGCGCCATGCTTCTTTTGTACTATACTTTACTCCGATATCCTTCTGGAATAACTCGTCTTTTTAGCAATTTTTACCAGCTTTTTTCCAGCCCATCTTTAGATTTACCGCCGCACAGTAGTTTTCGAAAGATGGTTCTCTGGAGGCTTTTTGTTGAGATCAGTAAACTCCTTAAAAAGGATTGTTAAACTCTCCTCCCACCAAAGTTTAGGAGTACACTTTTCTTTTATTATGTACGTGGCCGATTTAATTTGATTGCTTATGTTTTTGGTTAAGGTTTCAATATCTGCACACGTGTCAATTTTTTTGATATTGGTCATAAGCCTGCCTTTTGAGAGAAACTTGCTTGGTCCACTTAAACTATTTACAACTTTAAAACTAATTGGGTGGTGATGACTTCCACCTTAAAAAAAAATTATTGCACTTCCATTCCTTAATATCACAGCCTTTTGCAAAAGCTAGATCTAAAACAGATCGCATTGCCTATATTTATTTTGAAAGTTGCACTGCCATAATTTGCCAACTTGAAGCCAGTACTCTCCATTTTTTCCTTTAGATAGGCTCCCTTACTATTTGTCAATCTATCACCAAAAGCGTCGCTTTTGACGTTAAAATCTCCTGCAAGGATTACCTTATCCGAGGAGTCCAAAAAATCTATTAACCTCTCTATTTCTCTTTTGAATTTAATGTCATCTGCGGTTCAAAATATATAGACGCAAAGGTCATATTTTGATCCTTTCTCGTGGATTTTGCCAGAACAATGTCCGACTGTGAGTTATATTGAATTTTTTTAAGTCTAATATTTTTCTTATAGGCTATACTCCAGGCTACTCCACCATAACCATCGTCCCTATGTTTCTAAAAGGTCATAATTAGCTATTTTTCTAAAACTGAGGTCAAGTGAACAAATTTCTGATAGCATTGCGAAGTCAAAACTTTCTGAATTTAAGAAAAATTCTAGGTCATTATACCCGGTACCCATAGGGTACAAGGGTATTATGGGTTAGTGCCAACCTCTGTCCGTCCGTAGAGCGGACGTTTCCTGAAAATTTCAGTAAAATCGAATGATAAACATGGGAGATACTAGCAATAAGGGTTAGTGCCAACCTCTGTCCGTCCGTGTGAAACAACAGATCTCAGAGACTATAAGAGATAGAGTTTCCAAATTTGGTGACAACATTGGAATCTGTTGCACGCAGATCAAGTATGTTTTAAAATTTGGCCACGCCCACCTCCTCCCTCAAAAATTATAAAAAACGTTAAATAAGCTATACACGTTTTTTTCGGGTTAAAGATAATAAATACAAAAAAAGAATAAAATAGAGTGGACGCTTCCTGAAAGTAAAATCGGATGATAAACATGGGAGATATTAGCAATAAGGTTAGAATTTTAACACACCGCCCTAAGGCACTGCTGTTGCAAGCTATAGCCGACAGGTGGCGCATTCGAGCCTTGGTCGTGCGATATAATGGCGCCAGCTGCTGAAGAAATGACAAAAGAATATAGCAAGACATGACAAAAAATAACATAATTCATTTTTTGACGGCGATCGAGCGGGTTTTAATGTTTTCCTATAAAATGTATCATTCATATTTAAGTATGACATTAAAATGTTATTTTAAGAAGTATCGAAGTACACTATTACAATGTATGTTCAATTTTAAATTGCCTTTTAGTGTGAAGCGCAAACGTTTAGGTACCGGGTATCTCACAGTCGAGCACAGTCGACTGCAGCTTTCTTACTTGTTTTTATTTGCTTTTAAGGATTGTATGTTTAACTGGAGTATTTTCATACCCATTGCGAACTGTTCAAAATGTTACTTGTGTCTTGAAATGAGACATCCTTGTCTCCTAGAATTTCTTCTTGTCGTTGTGTTATATTTTCTTGTATATGCTGTGCTGTGTTCATTGAAAGGTGATTTATTTGGGAAAGTATTTTAATTGCTTTTTCTATTGTTTCTTTATCTGTTTAATTTTTTTTGTGGAAAACTGGGAACATGGTCACTTGAGTCGTTTGTGTACGGCTCAAGCTTAAAATGTGGAATTTGTTTAGGTATTGTTGGTTTTGCTATTAACCTACTAGCATAACTGTGCTTTTTCAATACTTCATTTTCCTTATTGTCCTTGTTTTGTCTTTCAGGAAGGCTTTTATTTAGCTGTGGATAATTCTTTTCAAAATTTGTCAAATTATTATAGTTTCGTTGCACTGAATATGTGCTTAAAACTTCTCTACGAGCTATTTTTTTAATTGTCATTATTTTTGTTATATCTGTTTCTTTATCCCATTCAGGACATTTCACCCTATCTCTCGCTTTATGGTCTTTGCTATTACACAATATACATTTTAAAATTTTGTAATTTCCATCGCACTTGTTGCACCTGCCAGGCGAGCGACAACGTGCAGATGTGTGTCCTAATCTTCCACAGTTAAAACATTTTCTGACTTTGGGAAAGTAGCATTGAGCATACTCCAAAAAGGGATACCTTTTCGGGAATATCCGACCCCTCAAAGCCAATTTTGACTGTCTCAGTTGGCACATATTTAATCTCAACTTTATTTTCATCAACATATCTCTCTCGTCTACACAATCTTTCAACTGACCTTATCTTTAAATCAGTGAAAATATTTTCTTTGATCTCTTCCTCAGAAAAACCAATAGGTACATCTTTAATTACTCCAAAAGATTCCACAAAATTCCTTGGTATGAAGGCTATCAATTTCATATTTTTTTAATTCTTCATTTTTAACTAATTTATTTGCATCACTTGCTTTTTTGAAATAGATTTTATATAAGCTCGCCGCTAGAGCCACAATTTATTTAAAACCTCTTTTTCCTGGTGCCTTATTTTTTCAAAAAGAAAAAGACCATTTTTAGCCCTTTTTATTTTGGAAAGACTCGCACTCTTTGGTCGAGACTAGAACTGCAGCTTCACCCACATGATTTTCACTGTATAAAATGACCTCCCTTTCAGGCCTTTCTTTAAAGAACTTAGTTAGGGACACAAAATTTGTCGCAGTTTGATTTTCTTTATTATTGGCAACACTATTTAAAAAATCGACATTTATATTTGCACTTTGCACTGTAACATTTGCCGCCACTGTGCCCGCGCTTTTTTTCAGTATAAAAAAAAACATCTGTGTTGTACATATGTGTTGTTCCCATCTCTCCACTTCTTACACCATATGTGTTGGTATGTGTAGCATTTTTTGTTCCCTTTTTTTTCCTCTTGTACGTCCATTTCATCATAGTCAGTATGTGTGTGTGTAGCGTCACTATGTTTGCGTTGTTCAGTTTAATTGTTTGCGTTATGTCTTCAAGTAATAATTTGGTTGTGTTTTTTGTCCGTTCCGTGTGTTCGTTTAGTTTGTCCATTGTCCGCGTCTCCATTTCTCATATTGGCTGACGCCGAGTGACCGGCGTCCGCCATGATTTTCGCTGGTTTAACCAGCTTGCCAAAGACTTACCTTCTATCCTTGCACAAAAAACAAAGATCTTCGTTGCTTCAAAACGATTAAGAAGAAAACAGCTGTCCCCTCCTTTCCGGTTATCCACTTGCTGTCACTTTTCTCCGCACAAAAAAATTGTATTTAGATCTGCACACAGAAAAAACACCACCGTTCTCGCTCACCGAAAAATAGGAAGTGGAACAAATAGAGACATAAGAAATGAATACGAATAATATCCGAAAAGGAACTGGTATCACTTATATGGCAAATCCCTTGCCGGCGGCGGTCACATATAAAGCGGGCCACAGCCAGTTGGAAGTCACTCAGCGATCGGGTGAGGTAAGCCTACATTTTGGGTAAACTTTCGATTCTCCATAACCCTCTCGCAAATTGTAGACTTCAGAGCCTCCGAAACCTTCTAAAGCTGGTAGACTTCACAGCCTCCAAGTCTTCTCAAACCTGGTAGACTTCCGAGTCTCCATAGCCCTATCGATGCCTGCAGCATACTTTTAGGAGCTCAACTAACTAGAAGACTTTCGGATCTCTACCTCGATCTGGTCTCACCCACAGGTACCGACGGTCTACTGAGAAGGACTCATTCGGCCGCGAACCCAGGCGTTCCCGTGCAACGATCCACAGTGTAACCCATTTCATTTCATAATTTGTAAAATTTAAGTAAATAAATAATGTTACGGCATTAATCTCGAGCGTTCTACTCTGGGACCGGGACGGAATCTCTTTCAGCAACCACAACTGACCCAAATAAATTTCTGGGATCAATCCGGGCCAACCCTGAGCTATCTCAGAACGCCAGACCGTCACAGTGGCGCCCGAACAGATTAATGTGGTTGCAGAAAAAAACCACACCGGTAGAGTAATGGCCGAGTTCATATAGTAAGCGGAAGAAGCTGTATTGTCGTAATAGGAAATAAGGAAGAAACGAGACCAAAGCAGGCAGCGCGAACCGACCATACTGAAAGATTTACAGAAGCAGCAGCACAAGCGGCTGCGATCGACAAGCTCCTGCTGCGCTTGGATCAAATGATGTCGGTGATGACGGCCACACTACAAATGTTACATGGCGTGATGTCTAAACACGCCAGTCCCTTGTAGTCAACGCGTTGCGTTTACTAATTACGGGATAAATATAGTTTTGTGGAACGCAAACAACTTCGTTGGCAAATCCCTGGAGGTAGAGCTCCTCCTCCAGGAACGCAACATTGACATCCTGCTGATCTAAGAAACACATTTTACCAGCCGTTCTTTTTTCCGTGTTCATGGATATGCAGCACACTATGCCAACCACCCCGATGATCGACATTGTGGAGGTGCTGCAATCATCATTAAATCTTCCTTGGACTATCACCTGAGTGCCTCAATATCGGAACCCCACCTGCAAGCAATTACCATAAATTTTGTCACTTCATTTGGTAGAATTTCATTTGGCTCTGTTTACTGTTGGCTCTATAGGTAGCCGCTTTGTTATTGGAGGGGATTGAAATGCGCACCACAGCTTCTGGTGATGCAGACGCTCCTGCCCTCAGGAAAACACTCTGATGTTCGTTGTCTCTATCTGGATAGCTAGATACTGGCTACTGTGGACCTACGCACTTTCCTTGGAATAATTATCATCTACCGACAGCCATTGACTTTGCAGTGTATAGAGGCATTCCGAGCAGTCACCTTGATATTTCAGTGCTCGGGCCTTTCCTCTGACCACATTCCACTCCTGACATATTTTTGCGTTGCTGATATCAGGTCGTTGCTAAAATCAGACTTTTGCCTCGGGGATCAGACACTAGAAGTTTTAGTGCCCAACTTCTGCATTGACTGAAGATAACCCATCACTTGTAACGGCGGCTGACATTGATTCTTTTGCTCAGGACTTACTAGGCAAAATTCATCAAGCTGCCCCTCCTGCTAGATGTATAACTATTCCTCCACCATCCTGGACTTCTTCAAAGCCTGAAATTGCAGCCTTGGCCAGGAAGGATCATGCACTTCGTCGTACCTGGATGAGGACAAGGCATAATAGGCTCTAAAACGCTGAATGCTAACCAGTTTACAAGTTAGAGTTCTGCAAAACACATTGTTTTCTTACTTGTTTTTTTTTTGTATTACACCTTATTATAATTGCACTAAAATTTATATATAAAATGAAATGAAGCTAACTTCGAGAACCCGAAGATTATATACCCTTGCAGTTTGCAATTAAATCGATGGTGGTCCGATTTGGATGCAATTTAAAAATATTAAATATAAAATAGAATACTATATTGGAATTAAAGAATTATATATAAACACCTTACATTGCAAAACTAAAATTTGCAGGATTTTTATACCCGATACCCATAGGGTACAAGGATATTATAAGTAAGTGCTAACCGAGAATGTATGTAACAGGCAGAAGGAAAACTATAAAGTATATATATTCTTGATCAGCTTCACCAGCCGAGTTAATTAAGCCATCTCCTGTCTGTCTGTCCGTGTGAAACAACAGATCTCAGAGACTATAAGAGCTAGAGTTACCAAATTTGGTGACAACATTGGAATCTGTTGCACGCAGATCAAGTTTATTTTAAAATTTATAAAAAACGTTAAGCTTTAGTCGTGATTTTCGGCTTAAAGTAAATAAATAAAATATATAAATAGGCATTCGCGGACACTTTATCCCCTACTTATCCCCTACCTTTATATTGATTTCTTTACCTTCTGTCTTTTTATCTGGATCTTCCTTTCCTCTTTTTTTCATTAAACAATCTTTATCCCTTTCAGCACAATCTGTAAATGTTTCATTAATGTAATTCAACATAAGTGGAGTAGGGGCAACCCCTGTGGTGCCATGTGGGGTGACGTAGTGCATGAGTACAACCTTCTTTATTATTTTTATATTCGGTACCCATAGGGTACAAGGGTATTATGAGTTAGTGTCAACCGAGAATGTATGTAACAGGCAGAAGGAAGCAAAAAACGTTAAACAAGCTATTCTCGTTATTTTCGTGTTAAAGTTAATAGATACAATAAATGAATAAAAAAGAGCGGACGTTTCCTTAAAAATTTCAGTAAAATCGGTCGATAAACATGGGAGATATTAGCAATAAGGTTACCATTTTAACACACCGAGGCACTGCTGTTGCAAGCTATAGCCGACAGGTGGCGCACTCGAGCCTTAGCCGTGCGATATAATGGCGCCAACTGCTGAAGAAATGACAAAAGAATATAGCACGAAATGACAAAAAATAACATAATTCATTTTTTGACGCCGATCCAGCGGGTTTTAATGTTTTCCTATAAAATGTATCATTCATATTTAAGTATGACATTAAATTGTTTAGGTCGGAAGCTAATTCGAGAGGCGATTTATTTTAAGAAGTATCGAAGTAGACTATTATAATGTATATTTGCCTTTTAGTGTGAAGCGCCAACGTTTAGGTACAGGGTATCTCACAGTCGAGCACAGTCGACTGTAGCTTTCTTACTTGTTCGAGTTTGAGTATGCTATTTTTAGCTTTATAACTAATTTTTGTTCATATTTTCTACCTCCCCATTAGCCTAGGGGCAATAGGGTGGGATTTTAATCTGATCTATTCTACAAGTTTTGCAGTATTCAGCAATTTTTAGGCTAATATATTACCGACCGTTATCAATTTGCAAGTATTTTGAATACCCTAGCCAGCAAAATATTTCTTTCATTACTTCAATAAGACTAGCTGACGTAATGGAGCACAAAAATTTGAAGTCCATATAGCGGGAGTAATAGTCAATAAAAACTAAAATTAACTTGTTGTTCGGTAGAGGACCTAGAAGATCTGACGCTACGCAAATCCATGAACCTGTTGGGGATGGGTTCCTATACATACGTGCTGGCCTTAGAGCTTGAGATACCAGTAGACAATCCCCACAATGTTACAATAATAATACGGTTAGCTCGCAGCAGAATAGGTCCTATTGTCGACAGCTCGTATCGAAATAGGTAAAGTTTTCTAGAAGAATTCAATTCCCATGAGTTGTGTTCCAGGCTGGCCATCGCATCAATGATTTCTTCGTCTCTTATAGAATAATTTGCAATTCAGAAATGGTCATCGATCGAGGAATGGCATTCTTGATTATCCGCAGGATGCTGTGTTCAACTTCTCTGTCACAACAGTCGGATGGTGATAACTGGCAAAGTCGAGATAATGCCTTGTATATAACGTTGAAATTATATGATTGCAGCCGTAGTAACCATCTCTCTATGCGTGCTGGTGGCTTGGACGTTGGTTTGAAAATGGCCTACAATGGCTTATGGTCCGTAAAAAGTTTAAACTTTAGACCCGCTAGATAATAGTACAATTTTTAAACTGCCCAGACTAGTGCTAGGCTTTCTTTTCCCGTCTGAGAATACCGCTTCTCAACATCCGACAAAGCTTTGCTCTTTTGCAAAAGAGGTTATAAGAGGATCGTTGTTAGTCAAGAATTACAATAGTACCGCTCCGAGAGCTAAAGGACTGGCATCTGCTATGAGGCGAGTCCGATTTGCCGGATTGAAATATGCTAGATTTGGTACTTTTGCCAGTCGATGTTTTAAGTTTTGAAAATCGATTTTCTCTGTTTCGCCCCAGCAGAGTTTTTGGTCTTTCTTCAGTAATTTTCTAAGAGGTTCTATGTACTCTGCTAAATCGGGAATAAATTTTCCCACGTAAGTCACAAGACTGAGAAATGTCCGTGTTTCTTCCTTGCTGATTGGATCTCGAAATGATTTAATTGCGTCAATTGTTTTGGGATCTACTTCGATGCCTTTCTAAGAAAGTATGTGAACTAGAAATTTTAGTTTGCTTGTTTTCCAAATACATTTTTGTTCGTTTAGCAAGACGTTGTTTTCGCTAAATATTTTACAAACATCTTTCACGGCCTTGTCATGTACAACGCCATCGATATAGCTCATGGCATTAGGACAAGTTATCAGAAGCTGTTCGAGGCAACGTTGAAATATTTTTGAAGCTGAGTTCACTCCGGAAGAGTCATTTTGGAGTTATAAAAGTCGTAGTTTCTCCATGGATGAAGAGCTCCAGCTAATAATAGGCATTTTTAAGATCTAAACGCGAGAAGTATTTTTCATCTTTAAGACTCGTCATAAGAGATTCAAATGTCGGTAGCGGATAGTTTTCTCGTCGAATCGATCTGTTTGTTACTAGCACAACCGAATCGGAGGAATCCATGAACTAGGACCCGTGACCGCTTCGATGCTTTCTCGATTTAAGGCATTATGAGCTTAGCCGCACCTTTATCTTCTAGGGCTACCGGGATTCTTCTTAATGGTTACTGAACTGGCTTAACTTCATGATTTTGAACACCTTTCCATTTGGGAAATGGTGTTTCTCTTATATACGATTGACATTCATTCCGCGTGCTTTGTGAGAATTACCATGACCTGTACCACTTAAAATATATTATATTACGAAAAGAAATCCCGTAACGTTATTGAATTTTCTGCACTTTCCCCTTTCCGTTTGGGATCGGGATCCCAATCCTCTACGGAGCGCACATCAAATTGATGCCTCTGGATTTGTCTTGTTTTACATTTCCGCGCAAAATTGCCTAATTTCAAGCATTTATTACATTCGGCCACTCGCGCAGGGCAGGAAATATCGTTACTTGCACGACCTGTTCGATCGCACCTCAAACACTCGAATTCCGTTTTTTTTTTTCGAGTTATCAATGGTAGGCTTAACCAGCATGGCTTCAGATTGTTTATTTATCTGTACTTTACCCAAAAGCTTCTTTCTAAGTTCCAGTGGAGCCCAAGAATCGATGATTTTGTCCTATAGACAAATTTATTCAACCTCTGCTTTAGATTCGCCAAACGAACACTTGTACATCTGTTGTCGCAAGCGTAGAACAAATTTAGGAAAGTTATCATCGTCTAATGGTGTTAAATTCCGAAATAAGTGCTGTCAATCGTCGAGTTTTGCTTAAGCGAAAAATTCTCAACCAAGATTGCGAAAATATCGTTTCCCTGCTCTTCGTCATACTCTATTAGTGCACCTGGTAATTAGAATGCAACTGAGAAGTTTAGTCTTCTTGGATTTCAGTGACACGTTTGCTCAGCTTCTTGATATATTTTAAGCGCTCTGAACCATTTTCCCCATACATTCCGGAGTATCGACTTTTCAATGGCTTCACATACAAATGGTTTAAAAAAAAGTTCCTGCAATTTTGAATTGCTAATAAGGAAAGAAAAAAGAAACAGATTATTTATGTTTTTTTTAGCGGCTTGTAAAAGCAAAGATTATGCAGCCTTTATATATAGTTTATATTTTATTTTGTCTTAAGACTTGTATTTTATACACAGTCAATTAATTGTTTCACTTGCGCAAGTCGAAACTCTTTCGCTTAACGTCTTTACACGAGAATACGATATATTTGGGCTTGCAAATAATTTTCTTCCGCTCAGCCTCGCTTACATACATACATATAAAATTGTCTTTTATAGCTTAAGGCCTTAGTCGCTATAGCTTCTATTTGTTTAAGTTACGCACAATTTGTAATTGCGCGATAATTTCGTAATAATAATAAAATTCTATTTTACTTTTTTACTCTGGCTTGTGTAACACGCAGCCTCTCTTTGTAAATATCATTCAATCCCTCTCTCCGGCTCATGCTTATGCATTGCCACACATTTCTTCCATTTTTTGGTTATTATAAAAGTTAGTAAAATAAAAAGGGTCGGGATTGAACACAGACCAATTCTGCTACTGGGCCGTTACCGATATTACATATGAAGCGGCCATTTTCTTACTAAGTATGCTTCGACAACTGTTGACAAAAAAAATGGAGCAAAAACTGCAGAAAAGAAAAGCGTGAGCAAGAAATGACAAGAAAGAACAAATTTCCCACTTTGCTAGAACTAAATTGAAATGTATTAATTGAATAAAAAAGAGCAAAATGAATTATGGAATTGAAAAAAAAGCGGGATATTAACTCTTTATGCTGTTTTTGTCAAAATCAAGACAAACAGGGCACTCAGACCTCTAGACTACACTTTACATTATATAATTCACTGCAAATGTCGCACTTAATATCTTCAGCCCTTTTGCTCTAAAACTCGAAATACAGAAGAAACTAAAATCTTTGGATGCAACCAACGTGTTTGTAAGGAAAATTATATATATATTTTTTTTATAGCCTATCCATTATTTACTTTTGGGGAGGTGTATATTGGTTTTATTATCAAGAGACTGTGTAAATTTGTGTTTTTTTTTTTTCTTTGAGAAAACTGCGCTTACACCGCCACAATTTATTCTCCACTTTTTGTATAAAATATACTTACACCTAAATACCAAAATACACGTTTTGATTCCCTAAATATTATTCTGTGTTGAATATTAAGTGAAAATAAATCAAATTTTCCTAACAAACACGTTTTATCCATCGCAAGATTTTGTCTTTCTTATGTAAACCTCTTTCAAATTCAAAATTATAATACTCTCTGCAAGGGTATAAAAAAGTATACCCGTATTTTTTGTCTTTGAAATTTCATGCGCCTTTTCAATGTCATGAGTTTTAAAAGCTTTTTATCCAACAGCAATTACCTCAAAAAGAATTGGTGGTAATAAAAAAAATTGTTTCATTATGTGGACATATGTATAGTAATTCAAAGTGTGCGTATGCATTTTTTTTTAGCGCGAAAAAAAAACGGTGTTGCCGAGTTGATGAGAAATGCCCCAAATTGTGACTTTTCTAAAGGGAAACATCAAAAACCAAGACAAGATGATACAGTATTGGCCTTTATACCGAGCCAGAGCTCAAAACTGATCAAAACAAAATCCTGGGTTTCTGAAGTACCCCCGATAAGCTTCAAGATAACAATAGAGAGAATAATATGAAAAGAGAGAAAGAGAGGAGAAATACTAGAAGTATCACTTCTGTCGCGCATAGGAGTGACACACTCGGTTTTTTAGTTTTCAGGTGTTTTTTGTTTTTTTTTTTTAGTTTAGTGTTAAAAAAATTGTATTTTTTTTTTTAATTATGCTCTTAATTCAAACGAGAATGGTGACAATTCTGCGTCGATTCCACTTTGTTTCATGAAAATCGGTTCAGTTGAACTGGAGATATCATGGCCGCCAGTTCGAAAAACGTGGTTTAAAGTTTGAAGTAAAGTAAAAATAGCTCATTTTGACGAAGACCTTGCTATAGCTGTATCTTCTAAAGTATTTCGAATTTCTAAAAATCCTTTTAGGGGCATATTCACAACTACCCATGCTATAAATAAATGCAAATTGTGTAAGTAAATGTTAGAAAAATTTACAAACTTCGATATTTATTTAAGACCAAGCCTAGTACAAGAGAGCGATAGGGTGCCTATTGACCTCTCGTTTTGACTCAATGCTTAAGAGTGGCTTCCCAGTGGTGCCAATTTGGCTTCGAGAATCGATTATATCTGTCATATTTCGAATGCAATAAGCATTCGAATTCATACAACAACATGCTTTAGTTTTCCATAAGCTTGGCCGCCTTTTCTGCTAGTATACCTTCAAAATCGCCTACATCGAATCGAGCAGGCTATGCCAGTGCTTTACTGATTGGTATACAACGTATATAGGATTGTAATCCATATGCTTTACTGGCTGGTATACTACGTATATAGGATTGTAATGCAGATTGAACTGACTGGAAATAGTTTTATATTTCTATCAAAATAAAAGATACTCCGCATACAAATCTGTCAATATTATATTATTTTTTACTAAAACTAAATGTTCGCTATTTTTTTTTGCTTTTTCATCGAATTTTGTTTGCGATACGACCATTGTTGGTTTTAGGCGCCTATTATTGTAGCATCTGTCGTGCAACCCATCTTCTTTAACTGCATCTACACGTAAGAAAAGCAATTAGAAATTGATCAATTAAAAATCAGAATGTTTCGTGTTACTTACTTGATGCAATAATTATAATGCGTCTTTGTGCATCGTCCAGACGCCGTATATTATGTTTGATAAAGCCTCTTTTGAACATTACACACTTTCAAAACTCACTAAATCTTTATAAAAACCTAAATAAATTCCTTTTCAAAACACTCCCGACACACACTTATGCTTGCAAATAGTAATGTGACAGATGAAAACGACAAAATTATAGATAAAAATAAATTTACACAAACAACAAGCACACATCGCAGGTACAGAACACAGAAATGTATAACAAAGCTAAATAATATAAGCCGAATAATATTGCCGAAGCTTTGACAGGCAGGAACAAAAACAACGTACCATTACAGTCTTGTGTTCTAACAGCTGTAGAATCGATAGATTACGAATGTACCTTCGACGATGCATCTTGTAGAATTACCACATTTGGTCGTAGCACAGGGTTTACCAAAATGAATCGATTTTCAATGATTTTTTTTTCGGCTTACCGAAGCTTCTTTCTTTCTTTCTTGTTTTTACTGCTAATCCAAGCGTTTGTCTGTAATTATAGCTTTGAGATGAAATTTCAGATAGTCTGGTGCTTTGGCTGGATACGCTTTGATCATCTTTTGGCGTGTCCATTCGTGTTTTTTAGAGGGCCCTGTGCTTTGGAACACGGTTGCGTATTGCTTTACGTCGTTCTGCGATGACTGCAATACCTTGACTGTTAATTTTTGTTCCTCTTTTTTTCTTCTTCGCTCTCGATTTTTTCATAGATACGGGTTTTTATACCCTTGCAGGGTATTCTAATTTTGGCCAGAAGTTTGCCACACAGTGAAGGAAGCATTTCCTACCCCATCAAGTATATACATTTTTTTGGTCAGCATTACCAGACAAATCGATCTAGCCATGTCCATCTGTCTGTCTGTCCATTGCTAAGCAAACTAGTCTCTCAGTTTTTGAGCTTTCAGGTTGAAACTTTTAGAATAGTCTTATTTCTGTTGCACTTAGTACTCAGTGGCGCAAATTTGGCTTCGCAAATCGAGAACTCGCCTACTTCGAATCGAGCAAGTAGGCGATTAGCCGAGCACACTACTCACAAAATATGATATATGATATGATTAAAGCAAGTGCATAATTATTTTATATGAAGAGCACAGAAACGCACAGAGCGCAGAAGCTCCGCGACACCAGGTGACTGTTATTTCTTGTATTTCCCAACGCGAGACAGTGAAGTGCAAAAAACATCTACAAAGAGAAGCCGTCAACTGACGGTCGATAACCAAAGAGCACGGTCTTGCTCTCCCGCTCTACTCACTCCTACTCCTACATCATGGAGTTCTCAGTGTAAAACCTCCCACCATCGGATTCGGTGCATCAACAACAAGTAGTGGTAAAATTTCTGCAATTGCAACAAAAGCAAAAGCAACAACTACAGTAACGGCTGCGAAAGCAACAGCAACAATTAGAGCAACGGCCAATACCGCGGAAACGACTCCGATGTCATCGACAGTGGCAAACTGCAAGCTCCAAAGGCAATATCGGCAGTATTCAACAAGAGGCCCCGGCCATACAGACCGGCATCGATCGCAACTAGACATCTGCATGAATTGCAAAAAAGCCGGATTTGAATGCACAATGCTCGAAATGAGTTAAATGAATTTCAATGGAAAGCCACGCGGGTATAAGTGAGTGAGTGCGCTCACCGACATCTGAGTGAGACGACTAAAGCCGACAGAAAAAACATGGAAAGAATGAGAACGAGAAGGAATAAGGCGACTTATTTCGAATACATTCGAATACTGGTCAGGAAAAATACGAAAGCAAAACAGAAGTCAATGAAATTCCTTTTAACGAGCTGATTTGCCTAGCCTTAGCTCAGCGAATGTGTAGATTCGTTCCACCAAATTTTTATACGTGACTGCCCGACCAATGAGAGTACTGTGGATTTATTTGGTACTTCGGACAGTTTATTAGATTTCTGCTTGTGCTGCTCCGTCTCGACCGCGCCCTCTGTTGCGGCTGCGCTCCTTCCTAGTTGACCGTTTGGCTGCCTCGCTGGCGAAAGGTAGCACGGTGTATCGCCTGTCAGGTTGGACTTTCATCCCTCCTTATTGCCATTGCCACCCCTATCGCCCGCTTTACAGCCTGAAATGGAAAATACGGATCTGTAGCCAAAATAAGATGTTGGAAGTTTATATTTTCAAAAAATCCCACGAAGAAAAGTAAGGGGAGTTTTTGGAGGTCGCAATTTGAATTGTTGAACTTTATTTGCCTTCATCGGCTGTTCGTAAATAAGAACTGAAATACATGTCATAAAATAGAAGTTTGGGAGAGCGGAATGGAAAGATCTTGCGAACTGGAAGTCTAGAAGAAGAGAGAGAGAGAGAAAGAGGGGTGGGCTCAGTGAAGCGGGACATTTCGAGGCCGCTAGTGCTTAACCCTGGCTCTCGAAAGTAGGCGCCCTCTTGGCGCGATCACAGCCTAAGCACAGAGCTAGCAGGATGTATCCCCTGGCAGGTTGAACTTTTTTTTTCAAATTGGTACAAATTCTGCAAATTCATCGTCAGGTGAATGGGTTTTTGCTGCGTCTGTGATACCATCATTGTCTTTTAGAAACTGATTCATTATATCTTTGCAGTCGGTAATTACTGTGTCTCTTTCAGTGGCTGAAAATTGTATAAGTTTATTATTTGGTGGGAAAAGCAATAGGGCTTTTATGATATTAATTCAAATTTCGGGTTACTTTGCATGTTATTTAGTTAGAAGTTTGGTCTTTAAAGATTCAATAATTTCAATCTCTTTTGTTAAGTTTTTTTTCTTCTTTTGTTTTCGTGTGCTTCAATATTTTTGCTTGGCAGCAAAAGTTTTTATGACGAATAAAAATTGTGTAATTCAAATCGGGGTGCGCTGGTACTCCTGGGTATTGGTATAGGTCAAGAATCGTCCGAAATTAAGCCCCCAAATAAAGTTATAAATAATCCCTATTCAAGTGAATTCGCTGAATGAATTAAACTGCCCTCCACCGGAGTGATCAGTTCCTTCTGCGCCCACTTGACCTCTTCCTTGAAAACACAGTACATTAGACTGCTGTTCTCCCACAGGAAGGTTTTGTCCGAACCCCCTCCCCCCTGTCGTCGGAAACAGGTAGACTCACTCACATGCAAACGGATGGAGCTTTATTCCAGACAGGCGAAAGGAATTGCCTCCCTGCTCCTCTCTCTTTGGACTCAAACCTCGCGAGAGACCTGGTTCTGTGCCTAGTACAATGGATAGCGTCGGCCAGAGAGATAAATACTGTCGTCCCGCCCGTTAGTCGTGGTAACCGTACAGACTCGAACCTCGCAAGAGACCTGGCATAGCCTAGTACAATGGATAGCGTCGGCTGTACGGATACGGTCATTCCCCCACCCCCTTCAGTACTGGATCGACAAACGATGACGGCCAGGAAGCGCAGCTAAGTTTGGTTACGTTAAATATTTTTAAAAATGGTCTGCACTTTTATAAAGAAGTAATTATGGTATCATTTCTTTTAACGAGTAACTATGATTCAAGTATTGAATTTAATATTTAAAATTTAAAAGGGTCTTCAAAGTCAAATGCCAATTCAAAAACTACACGTGTCAGATCGGCATGCATTCCGCTTCTGATACTACCTGTCCGTGAAGTTGGTGACTTTAAAAGCACATACAAACAAATCATATATATCTATATATTAAAAATCAAATTTAACGAAAAGTCTATACAAATTGTTAGCTAATTTTGACACCCAAGTGATCAGCTCTGATGCCTCTAAATTCTTTAAACAGCATTAAAAAGAATGTTTATATGAATACTAAGGTTTTGCTCGTCAAAGAAAATAAGTTTTTGGCAATAAGGATGAAAGGATATTGCCTGAAGTTGGGCGCCATTTCTGTTACGTCGGTGTTGTCGTGGTGCCTCAGTCCTTGGGGGACATAGGGCTGAGGAAGTGGCCGCCCGGATAGCAGACACGATTTGTGCAGCTGAGCTCGCCGGATTTGGGGTGGGTTCTTTGGACGCCACTATCCTCTCCAAACGTAATCAGAACAATTATTTACGTGCCTGAAAACTAGAAGAAATCGTTTGTCAGTCTGTCTTTCTGTCCACATTGCCCCGCAAGCATATTTATGCTTGATCGTGAAAACGATCGGGATATGTTTTGGCCGTTTTCCCTCCCCAATCGCAAACTTCGTGCGCCTTTGGATCGTCGCGGGCCATGCAATACGATCCCCTTTTGTTCATGTCGTTCGTCAAAAGTTATGTCATTTTCTTGACCCAGTCTTCCAGTTGTACCAATGCCCCCCTTTTTAATGGGTTTCTACCAATGCATTTTTGTTGTTTTAAGTTCACATTACAAGTTTATTATAAAGGTTGTGCAAGCGTGTATTGGACATTAAAGTGTGTCAATATGTGTTGTTATTGCTAGTTTGAATTGATTTAAATAGTGTAATTAATATTTCGGGGTATTCAGAAAATAGTGTATTTTGGGAAGATAATATTTTGTCATATGGTATCTAGTGTATATGGGGCACGAATATATATATATAATTATGTCTGACAATATGGGGAAAAATGTCCCGTTGACTCACCCTCTGTTATTCCATCGTTGAGAGCTCTCGTTCCGGAGTTGAGGTTTTTATTTGTTGGAAGGTTAGGCAGAATTAAGAATATATATATATATATATAATATCGTGCTTGGTTTTTGGGGTAATAAATTCACTAAATGCACAAACTTTTTTACTTAATATTAAAAAAAATTGGAAGTGTATTGATGTTAAGAAAGGAGTTTATATGTTCAGGAAATTGTTGAGGCGGCTTTGCTTTTATATTTTTGTTGTCAGATTGTTTTTGTTATGTCGTTATTGAACGTTATTTGTTGGTGAATTGGTTGCTCCTTCAAGTTGACCGATGCTCCTCGATTACTTGTTTGATCTCTTGGCTATCAGNTGATTTTGAAGATTGGAGTTGTTGTTGAAGGATTTAGGTTATTCCTAGTGATACGAGTAGTTGCACAGTTTATTGCAAAAGGTTGAATGTCCTTCAGGATTCACTTTTGGATACGGCAGATTGTTTTATTCGTAGTACTGCTAACATAAGTCCATTAGGATTCACATGGTACGCGGCACTGTTCGACGGGATGTTGTAACTGACTGCATCTCACATTTTCCGCGGTCGCGAAAAGCTATCCGGCTTTTAAACTTATGCGCTTTGTACGCATTCACTTTGGTCTTGGGGGATTTCGAGTTTTTCCGAACAGACTTCCCCTCCTTAGCTCTGACTTCGACTATCTCCAGTACGGCTATATTGGGGGTCCTTTATATCCAAAGACTGTGCCAAGTATTGCCTAGGAATCTCCGGAGTGTAACACAAAGGTGTTCTCAGCTAGTGTCATTCATTGGCTGGGGTTATATTTTGGTCGTATTTGTTCTAATGTTTGCTAGTTCAGCAAAATCTGCGGTGCTGGGCTGCAGTTGATTGCATGGCCCAATTTGGCGAGTTTGGGCGGTGTCATCTGTTCAAGGCACATTTTTGTGCAATCTAGCCTGTGTTGATTCTCTAGCGCACTAGTACATTGGCTATTCTTGGTTTTCTTCCGTGTTAACCAAATGACTCACGTCGGCCCTAACCGGCGTACGTAACAGTCCAACAGATTCCAATGTTGTCACCAAATTTGGTAACTCTAGCTCTTATAGTCTCTGAGATCTGTTGTTTCACACGGACACACAGACGGACAGACGGACATTGATAAATCGACTCGGCTGGTGACGCTGATCAAGAATATATATACTTTATGAGATCGGAGATGACATACATTCTCGGCTGGCACTAACACATAATACCCTTGTACCCTATGGGTGCCGGGTATAAAAAGTCCAGCCTTTCAAAAAAAAAAATACCCAGAAAAAGAAAAAAAACGAGAAAGAAAGCTAACTTCGGTTAACCGAAGTTGGTATACCCTTGCAGTCTGCAATTGGATCATTGAAAATCGAACCATTTTAATAGTGTTGAAAAAATATCGAATTTTGTAAATTTTACATTTTAGAAGTGATCATAGAAGCTTTCGAAGGTGTCGGTCGTGTTTTTGGCTCGCTCCTACGATTATTTTGATTCGCCTGTAAAGAGTCAATTAAAATTTTTGTCTTTGATTTTATTGAAATCAGCTGGAACGTTTCTTTTAATTACGTTACCATCGGACCGCAAAAAGTTTCTACCTTGCCAGTTTATAACAATTTATAAATTTGCATATACTGTTCTCATACAAGAGACCGCCTAGTGTTTTGTTTTTGGACATCCACGGTGTTGTTGTTTACATTTCGACTCCGTTACATCGCGCTTGCTGCTCTTTCTCCTTTTTCTCTCTCTGGTTCGCCGCACTGACTGCTGCACTATCCTGGACTGCTCTCACGTATACTCAGCTGTTGCTGTAAAGCTTTCTCTGAATTGCTGTACTTGCGCTCGCCGTTCTTCAACTGCGCGGAATTTGATTGCTGTATTGGCCACTATGCTTTACTCTTCGACAAATCTGGTGCTCTTTCAAGTTTGTTTATTACCTTATTTCTGTGCGCATAGAATAACACTGATAACAATTATGTCAGTCGTTTGTAATGCCAAGAAATGCGAATTTAGAGGTTCCATTACGGGCGACTCCTTCCACGTTTGCTGGCTCTGTGGAAACTGTGCACATTTGAAATGAGCCTTGGTCTTGCATCGCTTGCCGCGAGATCGAAAATCAAATGCGTAAATTTGTGCGACAGATCCGAAATGGTTTTCTTGATGTACGTAAGGATTTCGCAGCCCTTAACGAAAAATTCATTGCCGTCGAGTCTCAGTTTCTTGGCCTCAAACTCTTAAGTGAGTCGCCCAAGAGAAAAATACCACACAATGTGGCCTGAATGAATCTTATTGGAACACCTACTGCAAGTACGTTGCCAATGTTTTCTTTAACTACACCTCAGGCACAGTCGGGCCAAGTTGCTGCCCCCCCGCAACCTGAACCTAATGGTTCGCTCACACATAGTTCCGGACTTCAGACCGATAACCGATAACCGACTGACTCCCGTACCAGCTGCAGTGGAGGCAGTTGCTTCTGCCTTACTAGCGGCCTCGTCTCAGACTACACTAGCTCCGATCGTGGATACTCCTAGTTATGGCGCTAAACAACTAACTGGAGTTGCTCAACGCACCTCAAGGCCGATTGCGGGAGTGGCTCCGACTAAATCGGTGTTTCTGTCACGCTTAAACCCGGATGCTACGGTTAAAGACATTATAGCCCACCTTAGCCACAAGTTAAACCTTTCTTCAACTGATTTCTCAGTCACCAAGTTTAGTTTCAAATTGAGACGTAACATATCTTCTTTTAAGTTTGATCTTTCGGATTTGATTCTACCTAGAGTTCTTGATACCAAGATTTGGCCAGAGTTTGCCATTGTACATGAATTCGTCAATAAGAATAAAAATCATAGTAATGCTCGTAGTTCCCAAAGTACTTTGACCAATTCAAAAAAATAAACCAATCTTTTTGCATACATTATCAAAATGTGCGTAGTTTGTTAGGTAAGCTTAGCAAAATATACTCCAATAGTGTATCCTTTGATGCCAACGTTATTGCCTTTACGGAGACCTGCTAAATTCGACAGTGTCGGACAATGAAATTCTCTGTAACACTTGTAATATTTATCGATGTGATCGTCCCACTCGCACTGGGGGCGGTGTTCTCCTAGCCGTAAAAAACGATTTATCGTCGAAATCCATTATTCTACCAAATTTAAATGATCCAATAATTGAATTTGTCTGTGTTAAATTAAATTTCCGGACTTCAGTATTTTTGTCACCTGCTCATATATTGCCCCTCGATCCGATTTCAATATATATAAGTGTATGCAACACTTATTACATATCCAAGAGATAGTCTCTTTGCTTGATGATAATGATCACCTTGTCACATTAGGGGACTTTAATCTCCCTACTCTTTCATGGGTGTCATCCATGGATAGTAACGCTTCAGTTCCTAGCACGCCCCACGAGTTTGTTCAGGGTGTTTTGGATTTGTCATTGGTTCAGCTTAACTCAGTGGGTAATTGCAACAACAAATTTCTTGATCTGGTTTTTGCATCCGAATTTGCTAATGGTTTCGTTTCACGAATACAACCATTATCATTGCCGGAAGATAAGTATCATCCAACTTTGGAGATTCTTTTAGAGTCTATATCGCCTGAAATGATCTTACCTGAAATCGAACCCAGAACTTTTCACTGCATCAGAAGAGCTGCGTTTACTAAAATGAACACAGCTCTCTCTCAAGCTGACTGGTCTTTCATGGACACCGAAGAATCACCTCCAGTCATTCTGAAGATGTTTTACGAACTTCTGAACTCAGCAATTATTGCGCATGTTCCGTCGTTTCCTGTCGCGGAACCCTCTAATAACCCTCAATGGTTTTCGCGCAGGTTATCATATCTCAAACACCAAATATAGGTTGTTCAAAAAATATTAAAGATCCGGTCTTCAACTGGACCATTCCAGGTATGTTATTGCTCGTTCCGAATTTTTGGCTCATAACACTACATGTTACAATAACTACCTGAACCGTTGAATAAGAGAGTTTTTCGACAACCCTAAACAATTCTACGCTTTTGTAAATTCAAAACGTAAATCATCTCTGTTTCCTTCATCTCTTCATTATAATAATACAAAAGGCTTTAATGGTCTAGACAACTCTAATTTATTTGCTAATTTCTTCCAATCAACATACTCCTCTCATACTTATAATTCTGCCACCTATCCGTATTCGCTCCCACACTCAAATTCTATCAACATGCCTATAATTCACTTAGACGACATTTATCAGTGCCTAATGAACATGAAATCGTCATTTTCGGCCGGTCCCGATCTTATTCCTAGTTGTCTCCTTAAAAAATACGCCAGTGCCCTGTCAGGTCCATTGGCTAAACTCTTTCAAATGTCTCTCGACAAACGCATCTTTCCTGATTTGTGGAAAGAATCGTTTATTATTCCCCTCCATAAGAAGGGCAGTAGGTCGGATATTTCTAACTACCGATGGATTTCGAAGCTCAGTGCCATACCCAAATTATTTGACAAAACTAATAACCCCTCAGCTGCAGCATCAATGTTCTTCAATAATGAGCCCTTATCAGCATGAATTTATGAAGCGTCGGTCGACGACAACCAACCTCCCGGAATTTATTTCAATCATACGAGATGGTTTTAATAACAAAGTGCTGTCGGATGTTATCTTCACCGACTTTAGTAAGGCCTGTGATTCTGTCAATCATTCGCTACTGCTTATGAAACTTGAACTGTTAGGATTTCTATATAATTTATTAGATTGGCTTTCCAAATACCTACTTCAACGAACACAGAGAGTTTTATTCAACAACACATTGTCGAACGTTGTCATTGTTACATCAGGTGTTCCCCAAGGCAGTCACCTTGGTCCTGTCCTGTTTGGTCTGTTCATAAACGACCTGCCAAACATTATTTACAATTCACAGCTGCTTATGTACGTGGATGATGTTAAGCTGTGTTCAAATCTTACGTGCCCCTTGTCGCACTTACGGCTTCAAGAGGACTTAAATAACCTTAACACATGGTGCAACGATAACATGCTGTTCCTTAACCATTCTAAATGTAATTTCATGTCATTCTATCGTAAAAACCCTTTCCTTACAAATTACTCGTTGGGAACAAGCGGTTTGGAACGTATTTATAAGGTTCGCTTGTTCGCTTCCAAGATCGCTTGGAGTATTATTTTGCCACGACCTAAACTTTGCTGAGCACATTACCATAACAGCAAACAAAGCTAGGGGTGTACTTGCTTTTGTTAAGCGTTGGTCAAAGGAATTTGATGATCCCTAATTAACAAAGCATCTTTTTTCTTCTCTAGTCCGACCCATACTTGAGTATTGTTCATGTGTATGGTCTCCACAATATCAGGTTCATCCAGCTCTACTAGAGTCAGTGCAGAAACAGTTTCTCTTGTTTGCTCTGCGTGGGCTATTCGTGGACCCTCGTCATCATCAACTACTACCATACGCCGCAACTCTGCGACTCCTAAACATTCCGTCTCTCCTGGATCGGAGAACTTGCCACGGAGTTCTTTTCCTGCACAAACTTATTCATTGACAAATTGATTCTGCAGCACTGCTAAGTCGAATACAGTTTTGTGTTCCGGCCAGAACGTCACGACAATTCCGGCCGATTTTTTGGAAATATGCAGGACAAACTTTGATAGCCTTCATCCTTTTAGCGTTCTTTCTACTTATTATAATTAATTGTATCGTCTTTTGTCTTCCGATTGTCTGACTATTGGACATATCCTAAATGCAAAATTTTGTTATTCATGTAAATTGTATATTATTAGATTAAGCCGTATACTATATACTAGCAGATATTTGTTAGTTTCTAATAAATGAAATGAAATTTTACATTTTCATATAAATCGACCGATCGCTTCTATGGCAGCTATATGATATAGTTGTCCGATCATAAAAAAATTAAATCCGGAATTCTATAACAATAAAAAAAAGCTATATCTCAAAATTTATAGAAATATGTTAAAAAACAGAGAAGTTAAAGTTTTTTTTAATAAAATTTAATTAATTTCGCCATCATTCTAATGGCAGCAATAGGATATAGTAGTCCGATTTCGGGCGTTTTGTTACGTACGCCGGTTAGGGCCGACGTGAGTCATTTGGTTAACGCGGAAGAAAATCAAGAAAGCCAATGCACTAATGCTCTAGAAAATCAACACGGGCAAGATTGCACAAAAATTTGGCTCTGGCAGATGACACCGCCTAAACTCACCAAATTGGGCCATGCAATCACCTGCAACCCAGCACCGCAGATTTTGCTGAACTAGCAAACATTAGAACAAAGACGACCCAAATTTAACTCCAGCCAATAGGCGAAAAGAGGGGAATGGATGACACTAGGTGAGAACACTTTTGTGTTCCATTCCGGAGATTCCTAGGCAATACTTGGCACAGTCTTTGGATATAAAAGACCCCAATATA
>VNJZ01006701.1:0-12570 GCA_008042795.1 Drosophila asahinai | reverse complement strand
CTGGCGCATGTATTCAAATTGCGCGCCCCTTTTTTTTATTAATGAATCTGATTAAACTAATTCTTATTCTATTTTATTTTAATTCTTAGGCTACGTGACTATATGATACTAATTATGAACTAATCTTAAAACTAAGAGATAACAGAAAAAATAACTTCATTTATAACAAAAGGAACTAATAACTTCATAAGAAAATAATGACTTCAAATCACAAAATAAATAGCCTTCATTGGTGTGTTGTTGTTGTTGTATGTTGTTGCGACGCGGGGCGTCGCATGCCTTATTAAATTGCGCACGTAATTTTATTGTTTTTCGGTATTTTAATTAAATATAGGTCTTACTATTTATTTTTTGTCCTTAATAATAATATAATAAATAATTTATTTGCCTAATATTATTATATGCTTTCTTACTAAATAAGAAATATTAACAGACTTATTATAAAAGGAATGGTAACAAATAATAGTTCATGATATTTCATAATAATTTGCGATGCTAGTTTAGGCGTCTTCTTGATATTGATGGCTGCGGTTGCCTTTATGGTGTATGCAGTCTTCCCGACGATGCGCTCGATGTTGATCCAGCTTGGTATCCAGGACCTCTATCAACAGCAGTAATGGTTCTGGTGTCCTCGGCCTGCTCGTACTTGGCGCCTTCGCCTTTGTTGGTCGCGAATGCAAAAGTAGCGAAGCAGGTACGAAAATGGAACTGTAAGTATGAGGGCAACGACTAGCCTCTAGAATTCCTAGAGCAAGTGGAATGGTCATCCGAAACATACGGCATTGACCTTATTCCCAGAGCGATGCCAAATCTCCTGTAAGGCAGCACATTAAAGTGGCTCATTGCCAACAACAGGCAATGAAAAAGCTGGGGAGATTTCGTACGTGTATACGAACATGATTTTTTGCTCAGGTCAGACACAGGAAGCAGAGACACGGCGAATCGTTCAATGACTTCATGGTGGAAATACAAATATTTGCGGCCACTGCGTTTGTCGTGCTGGCACAAATACTAAACAACCGCACATCCCAGAGACTTCGCCTCCGCAATGGTACTAGCCGATGAGTTCGAGGAGCTCGACCAGCAGCGGAAAGATTTTGAGAGTTAAAACGCTATCGAAAGGATCAGGACCCACTAAACACAAAGAACAGACCAGGGTGCGATATGGAGAAGATGCCAAGACGAGGGAGAACACACAGCTAGATACACGCAACCCAGTCGGAGACCAGCGGCGCCCATGGTGTATTTGGGCTAAAACTCAAATAAATTACAAATTACCCATCGCAGACCTGCCGTAGATTCGGAAGGCAAAACCACTGGGCGAGAGAATGTCGCGGGAAAGTTGGAAGGAGGACGATTGACTGCTGCCGAACGTCGGGAAACACCCAGCGATCTCAGCTTTTGAGAGGCAAGCACGGATCGCAAGGTGCAACCTCACGAAAATAATGGTGAACCTGGCAGCCAAGGAGGCAAAACTGACCAGCTTTATAAGCGAAAAGGTTGGCGCTCAGATTACGAAGTGCAGGCAAAAGGCAACCCAATATAGGGCAAGTAAGAATGGCAGACGGACGCACAGGCGAGATCAACGCACCACGAGAGGTGCAGAATGGACTGTGAACCAACATAGAAAAGACACCACTTCTGATACTCTAGGGATAATAAATACGCTGGTATTGGGGTGGATTTTCCACAGCAACATCGGAGCAGAGGTAAAATGCGCAGGACACCAGGTCTCAATATCAGCAAGGAGACGAAATAACGGTTAGTTAGAGGAAATATTATCCGTCGCCGTGGTTAAAACGCCTCAGCAATTCAGCGAAAGGGGCATCGAGGGATTCCTTAACTCAGAGCTGAAGAAGATGAAAGACATCCAAGGAACATCGAATGTGGCGGTGCACAGAAACAGGATGAGCGACGACCGCTTAATGAAGAAAACGGGCAAGTGGAGACTGTGTGGATTTCGACAAATAAACAAATAAATAAAGTCTGTGAAGGATGCGTAACCAATGCCGAGGATCAACTACATACTGGTTCAGTTAAAAGAGGCGAAATTTATAAGTAGCCTGGATCTAAAAGACGGGTATTACACGGAATTCACGGTGCCAGGAAAGTGTCTGTTCCAGTGGAAAGTCATGCCTTTTGGGCTCCACTCTGCATCAGCAACGTTCCAAAGAGTACTAGACCAAGTCATAGGCTCCGAGATGATGCCACATGCGTTTGCGTATCAGGATCACATCATTGCCATTGGTCGAACGGTCGTGAAAGACTGCTGGAAGCGAAGCTGAAATTAAATGCAGATAAGATTGAATTTTTTTCGAAAATTAATTACTGTACTTAGGCCACCGCATCACAGACCGGGGCATCGGCACAGATCCAGAAAAGGTTTCGGCCAGCAGGTTTCGGCCAGCAGCTTTCGGTTCACCAGCAACTGTCATTTTCCAGGGAAATTTACCGGCGATTTGTGCCAGATTTCGTCACACTAGTCCAGCCATTGAAAGCAGAATAAGAATAAACCGAATTGGTCAGAGACATATCAGCAAACATTCGAGGCCGTAAAGACAAAACTAGTGGCAGAACAGATCCTAGCATGTCCAGATTTTACAAAAACATTCGTCCTGACAGACGGCGACGACCACGGACTCGGAGCGGTTCTAACCCAGTATTCGGAGCAAGGCGAAAAATTGATATCCTACTCCAGCTGGTCACTCAAAGGAGCCGAAAGAAACTACTCTGCAAAGGAAAAATAACGCTTAGCAATCGGGCCGTTAGAAAGCTGAATCCTTACCTTGCGGGCTACGACTTCATGATCATATATAGCGGATCACATGGCCCTGAGGTGGTTGAAAGCATCGAGAGCCCGTCCGGAACAATCGCTCTGTGGGCACTGGAGCTGCAGCAGAATGACTTCGAAGTTGCATACAGGAAGGGACAGCGTAATAGTTCTGTTGGACGTTGGTGCACTACGGTCAGTACACTAAAGTGGCCCTTCGAAAGCAAGCACGTGCTTGTTAGGGTTAGGTGTTAATAGGCGCGAAAGGAAAGGGTATTTAATTTTTTTCGCAATTTTTATTTTTTTATTTTGCCCAGCATTTTAAGAATATAAAGTCAAAATTTGACATCGATTGGAGAAAGAATAACGAAGTAATGGGTACTTGAACGGAGGTCATTCTATGTTCTATGTATGGGGAGCCAAAACTTTAAAGCGCTCTCCTAAAAAGTGTCATCTTCAAAGTCGGTGTACACGATTACTAAACTAAACTTGACCAATCGTTTTGAAATTTTGCACACAATTAATTTTCCAGGTATCGTGTTTTTTTTTAAATTTATTTTTTATTATAATTTTTTTTTAAAAATTAAACTTTTTTTTTAGTCAAGAACTGCATTTTTGATTTAAAGCATTCATGAAAATTCGAAAAAAAAAAATTTTAAAAAGAAAAACTCCACTGTGATACCTCCGGGCAATTATCCTTTTACTAATGCATATTTTGGTTTTCATATCGGACGATTCTGTGGACCGTTAGGTTGTAGGGGGGCCACGGGGGCTACTCCTATACCTGCACATATTTTTCAATGAAACCTCTTTAGAAACATGCAGGAGGATGACCGAACCACAAAGAAGCCGAATGCAGATGGACACCAGAAATGCGCGAGAAGGTAGCCCAGAACCCGCAAAAGTTCTCAGACTACCTCATGGAAGCAGGCAAGCTGTCCCGACATAGTCCGCACCGAGTAGGTCAGCTGGCCTAAGGCAAAGAATCACGACACGACAACGGCGGGACACATTTAAAGCAGCAAGGTACTGTAACGACCCTCTATGGGTTGCGCGGCTAGCTAACCGAGGTCGGGGTTCATAACAGAAATTTATAAGAACAGGTTCCGTGTCCCAAATCCCATGAAAAGAGTCAAAGACATGTATATTTTCCAAGTAAACGTTGTTTATTTCCGATCATATGAATGTATGCGTGTAACGCGGGGCCTATGTAGAAAGAAAGGCTGCGGAGAATGATGACGGACCGACCCGTGTTACCCTGGGAACCACCTGGAGGGTCTAGCGATGTGGAAATAATCCGTGTCGCTACCGCTAATGCCTATGCTCGCACCTTGATACCCTGAAATCGAGGTCTGAGTGGATCTAGCCCAGATGGATTTTGCGTTCGTCTCATATACCCTAGGTTCCTCTGTAATTAGTGGAGTCGGTATATATATCTTCCTCGAATACTTTGTACTCTGTCGAGTCGATTACGAAAATGTGCTCTGATACCCTGTGCTACTTTCTGTGTGCCGAGTCGATTACGAAAACCGTGCTCTGCTACTCTGTGTCGAATCGATTTGAGGAACCGTACTCTGATACCCTGTGTTTCTCTGAGTCGATTCAAGAACCGTGCTTATGCTATCCTGTACTTCTCTGAGTCGATTCGAGAACCGTGCTCATGCTACTATTATGCCGAGTCGATTCGAGAACCATGCTCTTGTGAGGTCAAGTCGGTTCGAGAACCGTGCTCTTCTAGGACTACTTAGTTTGTTTTCTATTTTTCTATCTACTTAGGGACTAGCATTTGGCTGAGTGTCGGCCTCTTATAGGCCTAAGCCAGTTGTTATTTAGCTCATCGATAGATTATCGAAGGTTGCCAGAAGGCGGAAGGCCCACTATTGGCGTCAGCTGTTTGGTTTGGTCCAGGGTTGCCGTGCCTTTTTGAATTGCGCACGTAATTTTGTTTGTTTGTTGATATTTTATTTAAATCTAAGTATCTAATTATTTTTTGTCATATTTCATACTTAGTACTATAAATAACAATATTTAAAGACTTATTATAATAGGAATGGTAACAAATATCAATTTATGATATTTCATAATAATTTGCGATGCGGGGCGTCGCACTCCGGCCTAGTCAGCTAGTTTAGGCGTCTTCTTGTTATTGATGGCACCGCTGCGGTTGCCCTTTATGGTGTACGGAGTCTTCCCGACGATGCGCTTGATGTTGATCCTGCCGAAGGGGGGGTCTATTTCACAGCTTGGTTTCCAGCTCCTGTTGGATTTCCTGGGCGAGATTCATAGTCTCCTTTGGTTGGGGGGTTTCGTCGTCCCAGCTTACTTCATCGGCCATGACCTCGATGTATTCATTTTGGCGTTCTTCCCACTCCTGTATTAGTTCCGGCTTTTTTCACGGTATCTGTTTGGTCTGTTCGTCCCACAGGCTCCCTAGTTTCGAGATTCCCGTCGCCGAGAGCTGTACTGTTTCTGGCGTCCTCGGGTTGCTAGTGCTTGGCGCCTTCGCCTTCGTTGGTCGCCGCTAGACCCTTCCTGCCCTTTGAAATTCTGGTGGGGATTTCGGGGTGTGTGCCAGCCATCCATTGGGTGCTCTAGTAGCGGCGACCTCCTCTTGCCTGCGTTTATTTTCTGGAGGTTCTCCCTGAACCGATTTTTGGGCACTTCGAATTTGTCCATATTGTTGATCTTACTGTGGGTTGGGTTTAGTTTTAGTATCTCGGCGTTTTGGATTTTTGTGAGTATGCCCTTGCCTATGCTAGGTTTCAGGTTTTTGTACGCCCTTTGTGTTTTCTCTGATTCGATGTGCCTTACTGTTACAATAACTGGTAAAATTTACCCTGTTATTTTAAACGGTCCGTCGAATTTTGGTGCGAGCTTGGCTTAAAACATGTCATATGCTTTATATAGGGGATGCATCGTCCCAATGTGCGTGTCTGTCTCCTGTGAATTGTGCAATCAGAGAGGTTTTTATTGTGAAGTGTATGGTGCTGTAAATAGTTGTTTTACTCCCCTTGTCATCATCTGGTTTTTTATTTTGTTACTCGTAAATTGTACCCCGTTGTCTGAGATTAACATCTTTAGTGCTCCGACTCGTGACAGGATTTTCTCTCTAAATTTTTGCAATACCGCCTCTGTCAATTTATCAATGTATACGAGCAGCATAATATTGCCATGACTGGTTCTTGGTTCTGGTCCCACGAAGTCTACACAGATATTTTCTCATGGTGCTTCTGCAATTCTGGTCAACATTTTCCCTGCGCCTTGACGTTGTGCTACCTTGTATTGTTGACACACTTTGCAGCCTTCGCTGAATTTTTTGATTTCTCGGTGCATCCCTGGCCAGTAGTATCGGGTTGCCATTCTGTGTTTTGTTCTCCTGATCCCTTGGTGGCCTGGCTATGGTTTTCCTCGAGCACCCTTGGTATCTGGTCTTTCCTTACGCAGAGTTTCCATGCCTGTGTATCTTCATCGGCCGCCCATGATGGTAGTGTCTGTACAGTTTGCCGTCTTTAATGCAGTAGTTTCGTATTGTCTCTGGGTTTTTCTGGATTGTAATTATTTTTTCCCAAAATCCATTTTTCTTGTGTCACCTCTGCGCTTTGTGCTTCCTCGTTCGTGGTTGTGCGATTTTGGGGAAGCCTGGGACGAACCTGAGGAACCATGATGCCACTCCGGGGAAACTGTGCACTTGTTTAGTGGTTGTCGGGTTTAGGAGGTCCTGTTTGGCTGTTACTGCATCCGGGTCTGTGTGGATTCCTCTTTCGCTCACTACGTGTCCCAGGTATAAAAATTTGTCCTTGAAGAAATAATTTTTCCATTCCATTTTTCCGGGTTTATCCGTAGATTTGCTTACCGAAGTCACCTAAATACCTCTCGCTGTTTTACCAGGTGTTCTTGTTTTGTCATCCCGATGACTACAATAGCATCTAGGTAGGCGAGTGCTATTCCGGCCCTATTACTGAATACAAAGCTCGTTGAAAGGTCGCTAAGGGCAGTGTGTAACCTGAATGGTATTATTTTAATTGCAATAGTCCTTGCTCTGGTACTGTGCATGCAGTGCAGAGGGAGAGAGAGCGACGAGAGCGCTGGGCTCTGTGAACATTTCAAGGTCGCTGGCGCTTCACACTGGCTCTTGAAAATAAGCGCCATCTTGATGCGAACATTCTTCCCTCCCCCCTTGCCAGGATACGCAACAAAAAAATCAAGAACAAGTAGCTCGGGAAAGTGTTGGATACGTTGAGCGTTTTTGGAGATGGAGAAGAGTGTGGTGATCCTGTCCACACGATCGGCATCGGTCAAGCCAATCAGTTGACGCAGTACTTCTTATTAATGACTGCCCGATCCGTTTCTCAGCGCATAGCTGCGAAAACGGAGGCATTTCCGAAGAGGATGGTTTCCTTAGCAGACTTAGCAGAAATATATCGGGAACGTCTGATTTTCATTGGATTGGATGAATCTGGAGTTTTAGAAACTTTCCTTGCATCCATAGGAGGAGTCGGAACACTGGAGGAAGAGGTGCTTGAATGCAACAAAGTGTGATGCCGACCTCGGCAGGTAAAACAGCTGTGGGCGCTTGTGCAATCGCGGATTGGATGCTCTCTTGCAAAGCAATTTAAACATAACTGTTTCTTTCGGATATAGGACGAAGGATCATCTACCGTCATCTGTAGGAAGCGTAGACAGATACGTAATGGATGGTTCTCTCTTGAACACAAGTCACAGCTTGTCGTTGTCGGAACCACTTTCGTACTGAAGGATTTTAGTACTCCTGGGGATACTCGGGAGGTTTTTGGTTGGAACTGACGGAAACATAACTTTGAGGGTTGAATGGAATCTATGGCTTCTACAGCTCTATGTCAGGAATGAATCAAACTCTTGCCACTTGGAAATCTGGGTTTTATTCATTAAGGATTGCGCCCATTCGTAGAGCACAAGTAAATCAAAAGACAGTCCCAGTTTTCAGTATTCATGCCGGACATTTCTAAGGACGTAAGACAACTCTGAATCGTATCTTGCAGCTCCTTCAAGGCCGCTGATGCTGTGCGATGGATTGCACATTGAATAATCTTTTCAATGGGTTGTTCACCAATGACCGTTTGTTTTCGAAACGCTCAGTTAAGTTGTTCCAAGCTGAGCGGAAACCATCATTAGTGAGTGGCGAATTGGAAACTATGGAATTAGCTTCACCACTAGTCTTGGCATTTAAATGGAATAACTTTTCTAAAGCGGTAAGTCTCGGATTGTCAATATAGACCGCTGTGGAAATGTCACGGGACGTAGGCCCGAAAAAACTTCTGTATCGCACGGAGGTAAGTGGCAGCCTGCTGGAGTATAACTTGGAGAGTTGCAGGAGTTGGATTGTGGTGATTGATGCGTCGCTTGTTCAATTTGCTCGTTGAGTTGAGCTGACATTTTGTAATTTATTTATATATGTGTTACGTCAGACGAAACACCGGAATGAAACACTGGAATGTGTGGAATGGAATCACTTGAATATGTGATATCGAACACTGGAATGTGTGGAATGTAACACTGGAATGTGTGGAGTGTTTATTACACCAGTTTACAAAATCAAAGTTGCAAAGTTGAATCCCCAGATCACGAAAATAGCTTTAATTTTTTTTTCTATGGATACGTTTTCTTTTAAAGATTTTTTAAAGTTTTACACAAAAAAAATCTGCTCAGGTTACGTTTATCATTTCATAGCTCGAGTTGTAGTCAACCAATTTACCCGTCGAATGTTTTAACACTGTGGTAAAACCGATCCTAACCTATGCATCTCTTGCTTGGTGGACGAAATCTACCCAGAAGACAGCAGCGGCAGCACTTACCAAAATATAACGACTGGTCTGCATAGGCATCACTGGAGCCATCCGGAAATGCCCCACTGCAACACTTGGAGTCATAACTGGTATACCTCCTCTACCCATCACCCTGAAAAAGGAGGCCTGCCTGGGGGCACTTCGCCTTCCAAACATCACCGATATAAAAAGTGGTGATCTTACCGGGCATTTACGGGTTCTCGAACCCCTAATAAACAAACCCATTCAGAAATCGACACATGCAGATTCTGTGAGATGGAGCCAGTAACATCAGAACATATTCTATGTAAATGCCCCTCGCTAATCAGACGTCGAGTTCAACAACTAGAAGGTGAACTTATCTTCCCTTCAGGATTTGGGAACAGATAGACCCCGCCAAAGTGCTCTCCTTTATCAAAAGCCTAGGTGTAGAGGCTCTACCCTAATCCTACAGGCCGGCACAAAAGACCTAACATCTGGTCGTGGTGCAACAAGGCCCATGTAATAATAATAATATAGTATATTCAAAAAGTCATATATTGAATTTAAGCCCACAATCTTCAAAAATATCGAATATTTTTCCTCTTGCAGTTTACAGAAAACCGAATTTGTCTGGAGCGAATTTCGTATTTTTTAGCGAATTTAATTTAACTTAAAAAAAACGCTAAAACAATGAAAAACAAAAACTAGCTAAATTGGATATATTTAGCTATTGAAATTATTCTTGTAGTTATTTATTGTATTCCGTATTGTTTTGATTTTATTTTGGTTTCAATAGATTTGTATTATTTATTGTGGATGAATTTTATTTATCGCCACTGTATTCGCCGTGTTTTAGTTAATGCACATATGCATGTGAATGTTTGTGCATTAGCTGTGGAGTAATGCAGTTAGCGGAGGTACCGAAGGAGCGAAGATAACGAGAGACGGAAAATTTAACAACAAAATCGACATTGCCGACGCTGATGTATGTATATATAAAAATATATATATATAAAAATCAATATGTGTGTATCCTCCGCAGAATAGCACGGAGTTAAACACGGAGTTAATAATACTTAACCATATTCTAATTATGCCGACTCTAATAATAAAAAATTGGATTTTTGTGATATATTTATTTGTATGGAGATAGAAGTGGACTGTAATTTTTATAAGTCTCGAAATATTGTTGTATATTTGGACATATATTTTTTTTGTGTGGTAGGATAGACTCATATGAAGGCCACTGCACAAGCTTAAGATAAATTTCCTGTTAGATGTAAGCACTATTGTCATTCCTTTCTAACACGCAAACTTAGATATAACACTATTTTCATCCCTTTCTAACACGCAAACTTAGATGTATGCACTATTGTCATCCCTTTCTAACACACATACTTAAAAATAAAATAAACATGTATACCGACACAAGAAAATAAGAACGAGTAGGAAAAAACATAACGCGACGCATTCGGTGGCTAACGCTCAAGAGGACCAGTTGAATAAAGAAAGAAAAGGACTTACACGTATACCCTTTTACAGCCTCAGAAGTGGTCACTTCTCACTATGTCTGACGAGCCAATTTACAGTGGTCCAGTTGAAGAACTGGCTGGGAGCGCGTGGATGTCAAACTTCTGGCACCAAATCGGAGTTAATAGCGCGTCCGCAGGTTATGGCTCCGGAGGATCGTGGTGACCCCCCGGCAACGAGTCACCAAGGTAAGCAGCCACAAGCCAACGGATCTGCAGCAGAACAACTTAAGGAGACGGATGGAGCCGCATAGCTGAGCCTACTAAAACAGTCAGGAGATATCTCGATCATCGACATCGACATCGATGACGTCACAAACCGTTGACGACTTCAGCATGGAGCAGCTCTCCCAGGTAGATATCGAGAAAGTCACTTTGCAGAAAGTACGCTACGAAATAGATGCAAGCATGGCTGTACTGCATCGTATTCGCACCGAGATCGACGACGCCAACAAGAACAAAACGAATTCGCCAAATCCATGACGTCATCAGCAACAGTATCGAGAGCACCGGCAATGTTAACAGTTCCGCTAACAGCGACGCTGTCAAAGTTAACAGCACCAATGTTATATATAGATAGATAACCTTGGTATCGGCAAGTCCGGTGTTGAAAAAGAGACCGAGGAAAGTGATGACGTTCCAGATGTTACTCCTCTGGATCTTGCAGCCTCAGAAGTTGGTGTCTGTATCACTAGGTTAAAGAGCAGGCGCTCTCCCGGTATGGATGGCATCACAGGAGGGATCGTTAAAGAGGTATTGCGGGCTATCCCTTAATACCTAACGAAATTATACTCCCGCTGTCTTAAGGATAACTTAAGGATAACTTAACTTAACTTTTCCAACAAAAATAAAACCTCAAACCGGAACGAGAGCTCTCACCGATGGAATAACAGAGGGTAAGTCAACGGGACATTTTTCCGAATGTTATCAGAAATATTTATATATATAATATCGTGCCCCCATATACACTACATACCGTATGACAAAAATATTAGCTTCAAAAGATACAATATATTCTTAAATACACCTAAATATTACTAACACAATTTAAGTCCATCACACTTGCTTTAATGTCCAATACCCAATTGAACAACCTTTATAATAAACTTGTAATGTGAACTTCAACCAACAAAAATGCATTGGTAGAAACCCATTAAAAGGGGGGGATTGGTACGAATGGAAGACTGGGTCAAGAAAATGACATAACTTTTGACGAACGACATAAACAAAAGGGCATCGTATTGCACGGCCCGCGACGATCCAAAGGCGCACGAAGTTTGCGAATGGGGAGAGAAAACGGCCAAAACAAAGCCCCATTGTTTTCACGATCAAGCAAAAATCCGCTTGCGGGGCAATGTGGACAGGAAGACAAACTGACGAACGATTTTTTCTATTTTTCAGGCACGTAAATAATTGTTCTGATTACGTTTGGAGAGGATAGTAGGGTCCAAAGAACCCACCCTAAATCCGGCGAGCTCAGCTGCACAAATCGGGTCTGCTATCCGGGCGGCCACTTCCTCAGCCCTAAGTCCGACTTAACACGCAAGCGAGAGGGCATGCCTGTAGGATATTTGGACACTTCGTTGCACAGTGCCTGGAGCGCAAGAGCGCAAAGATATTGCGCTATAAGATAAGATATTTGATTGATTGATTGATTTATTGACCTACATCCTAGCACAACAAGATTAACTTATCTTTAGAGTACTAGTCACATCGATTTTATACATTGAAATTCTTATAAATAACAAATTGATTTTAAGTATAATATTAAATTAACATAAAAGTTTTGTGACATATTATGAGTGTAGTTTTATTTTATAAAAAATTTTACTTATCTATGTATTATAATTATTTATATTTATATTTTTTATTTTTTTTATTATTGTTAGTATTATTATTATTATTACTATTACGTGTATTATATAAATTTTTTTATTTTTTTTTTATTTATTTTTTTTTATTATAATAATTTCCCTATTGCTTCTGTGTTTATTATTTTAGGTGTTGAAGAAGGAGTTTTTTAAATTGCGTTGCGTTTTTGATCTGCTTGATGTGGTTTGGAAGTCGATTCCAAAGACGAACAGCGTGTATATAAAAGTGTCTTTCAGAACTTGCGAGTTTAAATCTTAAGCAAACTATATCACTTCTTCTTATAGAAGTGGCGAAACGTAATTTTTCGAACAGGTATGATGGCTCTTTAGTAAATATTATTTTGTGTAGCAAAAGTAAAGCCCTTGCGTTTGTCCAGTCATTAAAATTGGGATTAAATATTTTATACGAAAAAGGAGATACATGATCAGTTCTTTTAAGGTTAAATATATATCTTGCCACACTATTAAAAGCTACTTTTAATTTCTGCTTGCTTATTGCATCACAGTTTCCATAAACCTCTACTCCATAAAATAAGGTAGGCATTAGATAGGTTTTAGCAATAAGCATTTTTAGTTCAGGAGTTAAAAAGTATTTTGAATTCTGTAGTTGCCTAAGT
>VNJZ01006697.1:0-11000 GCA_008042795.1 Drosophila asahinai | reverse complement strand
AAATGGATGGGGAATTTTTTAAGCCGTGGGAGTCTGGTAAACTCATATTTTCCACCGTTTACGGCAAATGCAGTTTTTCTATGTCCGCGTCTTTCAGTGGTATTTGGTAGAAGCCACTTTTAAGATCTAATACCGAAAAATATTTGTTGTCCCAAGCTGTGCATTAATTTCGCCAATTTCGGGGATTGGGTACCGATCTGAGATAGTAACCTGTTAAGCTTCTTATAATCGATTACTAGTCTGTACTTTTTTTCCTCGGACTGACCGGGCTTTTTCGGGACTACCCAGACTGCAGGGTTATATGGTGATCTTGAAGGTCTGATAATGCCGTCTTTCAGCATTTCATTTATTTGCTTTTCTTCTTTTTGCCTTAACGATGTTGGGTACGGATAATGTTTTCCATAAACTGGGGAATCGGACGAAGTTCTAATTTCACCTAACACTTTAGTTGTGCTAACTTTGTATCGGGGTCAGCAAAGAGATTTTTGTGTTTTTGTACAATGGTATCTATTTTGATTGATTGATTTGACTTGATTGATGACTTGATGACTGAATTTTCTGTTTCTTTTCGAGACCCAATGTATCGATCTTTACATCTATTATGGCTCCTAAGCTTTTCATTGTGTCGTTGCCTAATATACCGTGGAAAGTATTGTATGTTGTGTTATTTTGGTGCTACCTCGAACTGAAGTGACGAATATTTTTTTTTCGTTTTGTTTTGGTTTTAATACTAATGGACTTTGAATGTAGTTTTGATTTTAGCCAGTGTCGATTAAAAATTTTAGGATTTTTCCGTTCCCCTTGGTTACCTTGAAGTAGGGTAGTGAGGAACGATTTATTCTAAAAAATAAAGTTCTGAAGTATGAATTCCTGTTGTTCGGTATCATTTTGCCGTACGTATTCTTCCTGAAGTTCGTTTACATTATTTTCCTCTACTAGCTGATAATATTCTTGTTCCCTGAATTTTGTTGATCGGTACCTTCTGTTTCTGGCTGTATATGAAACTGTCTCTGTATCTTGCTAAAATTTGGGACATTGGAAGAGCTGGGAGGTCTTTTCCCTGCATAATCGTTATTTGCTGGCTTGTTTATATAATTTCTATGGCGCGATCGTATTGACTGGTCCACTTCCATTGGTAATGGTTGCTGCTGCCTCGCGTTTGGTTTGTGTAAGCTTTGTTGTAGGGTTTGAATTGATTAGTCTGGCTATTCGGGATTTTTCCAACTGCAGGTACTAACTGCGTTTGGTTAGGATTGTAATAAAGATAAGGCTGAAAGTTTTGTTTGACTGCCATCATCCGATAGGGTTGTGGGGGCTTGGGTGGAAGCATAGGTGCTTTTCCTAAATACGGAGTCTTTGGCGTCTGATTATTCCTAGTATTTTGGTTTTCTAGCAGACTGCAAAGGTGTAGGGCGTGCCCAAGATCGTGTGGCTCTTTAAGAGCCAGTAAATGCGATAGGTTGCCGTTCAGGCCTCTGACAAAGGTGTCCAAAGCTTTTTCCCTATACATGGCTGTCAAGGATTGTATGGTCTCTTGTGACGCATCTAAGTTGCCGATTTGGTTCAGGATTAATGATAGTTGTTGGTAAACCTCTTGGTAATAATCGACTATGGTTCTGCTTGCCTGGCTGAGGGCATAGAGTTGATATTCTAATGTCTTTAAGTCGCGTTTGTCGGCGAAATGCGCTGTTAGGCATCTTGACATAGCTGTCCAATCTAAAGGGATATTGTAAGATTCTAGAACTGCATCCGCTTGACCAACAATTTTAGTACGGATTGCTAAAAGAATTCCAAAATATTTTGGAGAGCCAATTTTGTTTTCATAAACTTTTAACACTCCCTTAACACTCTTCTTCCAAGACGAAAATTCACCTGGATTGCCGGAAATATCTCTAAGTATCCGAACGATGTATGGTAATTTATCTAACTCGCTGAGATTATGCGATAGCTCTATTTTTATTGTTTGATCTTTATACTTCGAGAAATCTTTTTTTTAATTAACTATTTCCTTTACTACACTACCAAGATTTGTTTCAAGAACATTTTTTATTTTTTCCCCAATCTCTCCCTCGGTCATGATCTTCGCGTTTAATTGTGACGAAGGCCCAGAAAGATTCGCAGGTCTGTCCACTAAATCTTGTTCGGTAATTTTGGTTGGGATATATGAGTAATAATTGGGAGGGTTAAATTTATTTTTGATTTTAATTGCTCAGAATTCGGAAATTGTTGTCTCGGGAATTTAATTAGTGTTGTTCTTATTTATTAAACGTGTCTGTGTTTTTGGTGTTCCTTAAGTATTTTTCTTAAGTTGCGTGTTTAAAATTTTCCACTAAATCGCTTAAGCTTATTCTTACAGTAGTAACATCCCACGGCGTGCTCTCGTGACGACAGGATCGGCGGATTCCCTTTTATCTCACTCTGCAGCGATCTCTCTTGAGCACCTATTCACGTTCCCTTCGAACGGATACTAAAGGGATCACGGCGATAAAGTTTGGCCTGATTATTTCCGCTAGGTACGAGTTCTGTTTTCGCGGTGATTTCTTTTTAACGGCACTTTTGTACTTCCGCGGTCTTTAATAAGGCCCCACGTTGGGCGCCAGTTAAAGATAGGTTTAGTTTACAAAAAAATACAAATTCTCTTTATTGAGTAGGGATATAAAAAATATATCACAATATCAATATATCGATATTTTTTGAATAAAAATATATATTTATATCGTGATATTTTTTTAACCTGATATATCGAATATCGATATATTTCAGGGATACATTTTTGATATTTCCTTATTGGCCACACTAATCTGAAAATTTGTGAACATGCGCGCGCGGCAGCATTTTCCGGAAGTTAAAAATAACAGTGCAATCTGCAATTATTGCAGTAGGACTATTAAAACTAGCGGTAACACATCATCACATGTCGCACCTAAAAAACAAACATCAGGATGCATATATTTGAAGTGCATTAAGGTAAGTACTACATTTTTTGCAAGTGAGCAACATGACTTTATTTAAATACAACCCAATATAAATAAACGAAATTCCCTTTCAATTTATTTAATGCAGAACTCGGTGACCATTCCGTTCGATACCGATGAAGGCAATACTGACTATAAAAACGAAGTATTTATAGAAGCTCATAATCGATCAGTAGCGGCGCGACACACAAGAGATGCCCAATTCAAAGTACCGGAAAATCAGAAAATAAAATTATATTTTAGCCTGCCATTGGCTTCCTGGGAAAGTGATCCTCTCACGTTTTGGCTGTCTCAAAGAGAAACTTTCCCAGGATTGTATAAAATTGCCATGAGCTACCTCATAACTCCAGGTAGTTCAGTGCCATCAGAGAGGCTGGCCTCTGCGATAAAATGCGTCGGGTGCGACACAAGAAGTCGCATGACTGACGTCCACGTCAAGGAACGCGTTTTCTTAAAATCGTTAAAACAAACATTTTTGGAAATAATGGGACATTTTTTTTTCTTTCATTATATCCAAAAATGTTTTTTTAACGATGTAAACTAAGAACTTTGGAAATTATGAAACAAAATTATATCTTTAAAAGAATTATGTAATGTGAACTATGTACCAATGTGATAAAGTGATCTGATGAAAATGATATGTTCTGTTATATATATATATATATATCTAATAAAAATGAAAAAAAAAGATTAAAAACTGAAAGAAAATCTATTTTTTGGAGTTTTAGACGAAAAAAAGGTGTTTAGTCACCGTCGCCGTTACCCGATCTTAATTATAATTGGCCGATGCAAGTGCAATATTGCTTTTGTTGGATGCACTTGGATGAGTTGACTCAACTTGAGAAATTTGTTGGTGCAAGTGCAATATTGCTTTTGTTGGATGCACTTGGTTGAGTTCACTCAACTTCGAAATTTGGCTGTTTTGCATTCCCACGATCGCTGGTCAAAAGGTGCAAGCTCAGCGCACGTTTCCATATTTGTGAGAACTTTATTGGGGCCATAGCTAGCTAAAAGTTGCGAGCTCAGCGCGCGTGTATGGATTTTGCATTAATTAAGGTGTTAACTCATATAATGCGTCTTTGCGCAGCGGCCAGTCGCCGTATATTACGCTTGCTAAAGCCTCCCTTGAACATTTTACACTTTTAAAACTCACTAAGTCTTTATAAAAACCTGAATAAATTGCATTTACCAACATACCCGACACACACTTTTACTTGCAAAAAGTAAAGTGACAGATGACAGGACAAAGTTATATATGAAACAAATATTACACAAACAAGCCGTGGAAACACAAAATTAAAAAAAAACACACACACAGTCGCAGGTGCCAAACACAGAAATAGTATAACAAAGCAAAATAACATAAGCCGAACGATTGCCGAAGCTTTGACAGGCAGGAACAAAAACAACTTCCCATTACAGTCCTGTGTTCTAACAGCTTGAGAAACGATTGATTACGAATGTACCTTTGACGATGCGGGGTTGCGCCACTGGGTGTTTATCATCCGAATTAACTCGAATGCACTACTAGTGAAACGAGTGTTTACTCAACGAAAAAGAGTACGATTTCCTTTAACCTTTCACTTTCACTAGAACTTTAATTTACGGAAAGTCCCCGCAGACATGGATTATAATATCGGTACATCAAGCCGTGAATCTGGATCAATCATCCGGAACTCTAAATAACGGATTATGCAATCTGCAGCTGCAGGGTGTTCATCCCCGATTTTTATACCCGGTACCCATAGGGTACAAGGGTATTATAAGTTAGTGCCAACCGTATGTATGTAACAGGCAGAATGAGAATCTCCGACCCTATGAAGTATACGAGGTGTGTTCAAAAAATGTCGCGTATTTTGAATTTTCGCGGATTACATATATTCGAATTTCGATTTTTTTGTGGCGTTATGTTGGTACTCATGTCTCTCACTTATGCCGACAAGCTCGGCCATTATGAATGTTCACTTAATTCGTCTTCGATTTTTACCTATTCAAAAAAATGGATCAAAGAACGTGTATCAAATTTTGTGTGAAAAACGAAATTAAGTGCGCGGATGTATTTCTAATGTTGACTGTGGCATCTTGGACCGAAGCTACGTTTATCGGTGGTACAAAATGTTCTCAAAAGGTCGAGAAGATGTGAACGACGAAGAGCGTGCCGGACGCTCAAGCACTTCAACAGCAGACGAAAAAATTAATGAAGTGGAGAAAATGGTATTGGCCAATCGTCGAATCACCGTCAGAGAAGTGGTTGAGGACCTAAACATATCGATTGGCTCGTGCCATTTGATTTTTATCAATGATTTGGGCATGAGACGGGTCGCCGCGAAATTCGTACCAAAATTGCTCAATTGCGACCAAAAACAGCATCGCATGAACATTGCTAATGATATGTTGGACTCTGTCCGCGACGACCCAAATTTGCTCTAGAGGGTCATAACTGGTGACGAATCGTGGGTTTATGGTTATGACGTGGAAACCAAAGCTCAAAAAAGCGCGCCAAGTTCGGTCGAATGTGAAAGTTTTTCTGACAGTTTTCTTCGATTGCAGGGGCGTGGTGTATCATGAGTTCTTGCCACAGGGTAGAACGGTCAATAAGGAATATTACCTGCAAGTTATGCGCAATTTGCGCGAAGCAATCCGCCAGAAACGTTCGAATTTGTGGAAGAACAAAAATTGGCTTTTGCCCACGATAACGCCCCTGCTCACACATCGTTGCTTGTGCGCGACAATACACTAATGAAGCCGCAGCCACCGTATTCTCCAGATCTGGCCTCCTGTGACTTTTTCTTGTTCCCTAAACTGAAGAGGTCCATGAAAGGACGAAATTACGCTACGCTTGACGAGATAAAGACGGCATCGAAAGAGGAGCTGAACAAGATTTAAAAAAAAGATTTTTTGAAGTGCTTCGAAGATTGGAAAAACCGTTGGCACAAGTGTATAATATCTCATGGGGAATACTTTGAAGGAGACAAATTAGATATTCATAAATAAATAAATAATTTTTGAAAAAACACAAAATTGGCAGTACTTTTTGAACACACCTCGTATATATTCTTGATCAGCATCACCAGTCGAGTCGATTTAGCCATGCCCGTCTGTCTGTTCGTGTAAAACAACAGCTCTCAGAGAACAGTAAAACAGTAATATTTTTTTTTATACTTTGCTGTCATTTATTAAATCTCCTCCCTTTCGAGACTTAAAAAAATTCTGGGCTTTGAAGAAGAGTTATTTAGCACTTGCGAATGGTCTGATGAAAAGTCTATTAAGGGTGGCTTTTTTTGAAGGTCTGCTGGCCAGGGGAAACATAGTCAAATTTGTTTCTCAAATTTATGATTGCATTATATAATTGCCTTCCTTTGGGAGTCACGAGGCGCGATCCCCAGTCCGTATGCTTAGCATTATCGAGGCGGGCAGTAGACAGCGGCTATGGAAATAGACGTGACCTGCAAGTAATTAGTTGCATATCTTTGGTGAAAGTGGTGCTTAATGCGTTCCGCCGTGTGCTTTACCTCTGGATGACATGTGCGGTAAAAGACGTAACCTCTTATTTAGAAGTTGTATTTGCTTGTGAGATGCGTTTCCTCCCAGCAGCATAACGTCGATATGATTTTCACTCAGGAAGTGTGTTACATGACATGTTCACATGGTTATTCTTTGACTAGACATCAATTATTTGGATTGCTGAGCTAGAAGCAATTGTATTACTATATTCCAGGGACCGTAACTATTATAAGTTTTATTATAAAAATGAAAAAATAAAAGTTAATTTTTAATTTTTATTATGCAAATCAATTATAACTCATACGTAAATTGATTTTAAAAATAAAAAAAGGTTATTTTTGCTTTGTGTTATAAAAATAAAACAATAAGAGTTTTTTTGTATTTTTTTTATAAAAATCAAAAGTAACAAGTAAGAAAGCTACAGTCGAGAGTGCTCGACTGTGAGATACCCGGTACCTAAACGATTGTGCTTTTCACTAAAAGGCTTTTTAAAATTGTACATACATTATCATACTCTACTTCGATACTTCTTAAAATAAATCGCCTCTCGAATTAGCTCCTGACCTAAACAATTTAATGTCATCCTTAAATATGAATGATACATTTTATAAGGACGCCAAAAAATGAATTATGTTATTTTTTGTCATTATTTGCTCTATTCTTTTTTGTCTTTTGTCTTCTGCAGTTGGCGCCATTATAACACGCGGCCAAGGCTCAAATGCGCCACCTGTCGCCTACAGCTTGCAAGAGCAAAAGCAGTGCCTTAGGGGAATGTGTTAAAATTCTAACCTTATTGCTAATATCTCACATGTTTATCATCCGATTTTACTGAAATTTTCAGAAAACGTTCGTAATTTAACGTTAATTTATTTTATCTATTAACTTTAACCCGAAAATAACGAGTTTAGCTTATTCAACGTTTTTTATGATTTTTGAGGGCGGAAGTGGGCGGGGCCAAATTATAAAACAAACTTGATCTGCGTGCAACAGATTCCAATGTTGTCACCAAATTTGGTAACTCTAGCTCTTATAGTCTCTGAGATCTGTTGTTTCACACGGACGGACAGAGGTTGGCACTAACCCATAATACCCATGTACCCTTTGGGTACCGGGTATAAAAATCAAATTGGAATATCTCTTGAACAGAAGGTCATACATAATGTATAGCTCTATAGATATATTCTACTCTTCAATACCTTTCCGTTGATGTATGTATTGTGCATATATGTAGCCAACTTACCCACCCCAAGATCGCTATGAAGCAAGTTGAGGTCCTTGGATACTACTGTGGACAAAAAGTAAGGTGAATTTTCAATTTAAAATTCGCGGGCTTAAGATGGCGGATTAGTTTTTTTTTTTTGAGTTGGCAGGACTGTTGATGACATCTGGCGGTAAGTTCATGTCGTTGTCAGTATCAGTACTATATTTACGCTTGTGTTTACCAAACGATCAGGAGTGCATTTGTCGATTTTTACAATGTCTGATTTAATTGAGCAGAGAAGTGCCATCAAATTTTGTTTGCGGAATGAAATTTCGGCTGCAGAAACGTTGAGGATGTTGCGGAAGGCCTTTGGTGATTGTACCATGTCCCAGAAAAATGTTTATGAGTGGTACAAAGACTTCAAAGAGGGTCGGGAACGTGTTGATGAGAGCACGTCAAAGTAGTTCAAAAATCAAGGTTATGATGACAGTTATTTTCGATTTTCGTGGTGTGATGCACTATGAATTCCTTCCACCTGGCCAAACTGTTAATAATGAATATTATTTGAGCGTTATGCGTCGTTTGCTTGAAGCAATTCGTCGAAAAAGACCAGAATTATGGGCCAACAACTCTTGGTTTTTGCTTCACGATAATGCAGCGTCGCACACTGCACTCGTTCTTCGTGACCATTTCGCCAAGAATTCGACGCATATCGTTTCGCAACCACCCTATTCTCCTGATTTGGCTCCGTGTGACTTCTGGCTATTCCCAAAACTCAAGAGACCACTCCGGGGAACGCGTTTCGAGTCGATTGAAGAGATAAAAGCGGAATCGACGAGGGCGCTCATGGCTATACCGGAAAGGGACTATTTGGCCTGTTTCGAGGATTTGAAGAAACGTTGGCATAATTGTATTTTATCTGGAGGGGATTACTTTGAAGGGAATGAAATTGATTCAGGAGAATAAATAAAGAATTTTCACTTTATAAACAAATTCACCTTACTTTTTGCCCACATTAGTACATCAACTAAAAAAGTATTGAAGAGTAGGTCAAATATATAGGTCGATATATTCTGTTGGATCTTCCGTAAACGAGATATTCCAATTTCATTTTAGTTTTTGATTTTTATATAATAAATATCAAAAAATAACTCTTATTGTTTGACTTTTATAATAAAAATCAAAAATAAAAGTTATTAAATATTATTATTATTAAATAATAAATCTTAAAGTCTTAAATCAATTTTAAGAGTTAAAATTGAAATTTTTTTAAAATACCGGAAAAAAAAGTTTATTCTATTTTTAATTTCCCCGTAAAAAATACCATATGTGTATTTTTCCAGCACTTCCCTGACGATTTTTTGACCATTGATTTTTATTAAATCATAACTCTTATTTAGGGTCCCTGCTATATTCTGGTTTTGAACAAGTGTTTGCAAGGTCGTTTTCATGAAGGGCATTAATTCATGTACTAGCATTGTACTTTGTGGCTTTCCTGGGACTTGCTGAACGTTTTCTAGATTAGACTGGAGTGGGTTGGTTTTCCATACCTGTTGAATGTTTTCTAGATTAGACTTGAGTGTGTATTTCATACCTGTTCTCCTGACATTTTTCATAATAAAATTAATAGACATATCACTCAATTTCCGCTTTTAAACCGAATACAAAGTGGAAACCAACTTCAAAAAATTCAAAAATCCTTAATGCGCAAACATTACATTTGGTAGAGACTCTACAACTTGTTTGTTTTTAAGCCATAAAATAACATCCTTAAAAAATTCACAATCTCTAAGTGCAACAACAAATCGCTTTACAAAACTGTTACACCGCAAGTCAAAGAACACTCAATCAAGCCACAAACTGTAAAGCGTATCACAAAAACACATAAACGAAACGAAACATTCAAAAAATAAAACGACCAACCAAAAAACAACAACATCACCATGAATACATCAGCAAAGCCACTCAGAAGGAAAACTCACTCCGAACTGAAGAGAGCCCGTGACTCCAATGTTCAGCTGCATCACACGATCAATGCCAGATTTTCCGAGCTCAAAGAAAGTCTTGCGGCTAAAATCCGGGAGGGGAAACTGGCTGAGAACTGCCATGATCAGCGTGTGGTGGAACTGGAGGCAAGGTGGGTGGCCTCCTGTAACGCGCAAGGTGAGTCTGAAGTTGCCTGTAAGTTGCGTTGGCATTGTGTCCCACTGGTCCAGGAGGAAAGCGTGAAGGCACTATTTCACGCACTGTGCTTTTCACTTCAACTAACCCCACCGGCCAAATTGCGATCCATTTTCACGGTGCGGCTTAATCGATTGTGAACCCAATTATTATGATTAAATTAGAAAACGTGCACGACAAAGCAGCACTGCTGCGTGCGATCGGAGCTTACCGGCGAGAAAACAAAGCGCAACTAAGCTTAAAGTTCATTGGCCTAGACTCGCCAGCCCTATATAAACGAACAGCTGACAAAACCGAATGCATCTGAAGAGGCAAAAACGCCTAACAGTTGTCTTTTCTCGACGTGGAAATGTTTACGTCAAGGAGCAAGTCGGAGGAGAGGCGATCTGCGTGAAGAGCTTAACCGAACTAGCTCAGATGGAGACTTTCACCGCTGAGGAATTGGCCGCTCTATGTACTAATTCTTTTGGCGCCTAAAAGGCATATCATTTTATTGAATTTGGAAAAGCTCCCCTTAGAGATATTAGATATAAGTAGATATAGAATTATTCGCTTTAGAAGATTGTTTTTTATTGGGGTGTGCTCAAATCTCATTAACATATGAACGCTACGTGTGCAGCTTATCTCTAAACTAAATAATATAAAATGGGTGACAATAGTAGCTTAGATTAAAAACAGTCAAATAGACAGTCACTTTTACGGATATTTGGAAAGCAGAGAACTGCCTCATAAGTATGTCATATAAATGCTCAAAGTATCCCTCGAAAAATTGAAGAATTTATTTATTTATTTCTATTAACTCATATGTCGATGTCATACGTGTATCTGAAACTTGGTTTGTCTCAAATGTATGTGATGTGTTATTTGAATGTGATGGTTACAATTTGTATCGTTTTGATCGTGATAGTCAAGATAGTCATATATGTAAATAAAAAGTTAAGTTCCAAATTTGTATGTAAACATTCGTCTACCAGTGCAATTGAATATTTATTTGTAGAAATTAAATGTCAAAAACATTCTAAAAAATTTTTAATAGGATGCATATATTGACCAAATTCCCAGATAAATTATGATCAAATTTTAAATATACTCCCTGAAATAACATTAAACTTTACAGATGTCATTATAACAGGAGATTT
>VNJZ01006696.1:0-10882 GCA_008042795.1 Drosophila asahinai | reverse complement strand
ATATTATTTTTATAGCGGACGAAACCGCTATGGGATTGCTAGTAGGCTTATGTATTACATTTTAAAGTGCACAAATGCGCTGTAAAGGGGTTATCTTTTCCAACGATATATGAAATAAATAAAAACCGAACGCCAAAAAGAAAACCCAGTACAAGATATCCGATCATATAAGTAGAGACGTTTCTCTACTCGTATTTCCCTGTGAAATCAAATATTTTGTTTACATATTTTATTTTTGTTTATTTTATGGTCAAGACCTATATAATTGCAACTTCTTTAATTGTATTGTAAATAAATAATTTTTGCCCACTGGAAAATCCCGCCATAGGGTTTTGTTTCCAATTGCCTGTCTCCATTTCGCAAGGGTCGCGGGGAATTATCGGATATTTCCGTGTGATTATTTTTCACAGTTTTAAACGTGGATTAACCAGGCAAAAATGCTTCGATGAACTTAATCCGATATATGACGACCAAGCACCATCCTTGAGTACTATAAAAAACTGCTACAATGAATTTTCACGTGGTCGCAGTTCGCTCACTGACGCATCTCGCAAAGGTCGTCCAAAAACAGTTGTTGTGCCAGCAAATATTGATGCATGATTTCTTAGTCGTAAAAAAGCTTTGTTCGCGTTGGATACCGCATAATCTGATCAAGTGATCAAAACGAGGCCCGTTTCGATTGGTGCAAGAAATTTATAAAAAATTCAGTGGCGGGACTTCCAAATATGTCTACAAAATCGCTACAGATGACGAAGATGGATTTATGCATAGCCCAAAATTAAACAGCAGTCGACCGAATGGGGCTTTCAAAATGAGGAAAGCCCACGAAAGTTGTTCGAGCAAGGAGCACTTCGATGCAGATGGTGGCCTATTTCTTCGGAACAACTGGTACACAGTCATTTGTTTTAAAGGGGGGTAGGGTATTTATTTTTTTTAGCTATTTTTGTATTTTTTATTATTTATAAATGCCTAACATCTTAAGAATATAAAGTTCAAATTTGACATCGATCGGAGCAAAAATAACGAAGTAATGGGTAGTTGAACGGAGGTCATTCTATGTTCCATGTATGGGGAGCCAAAACTTTAAAGCGCTCTCCTGCAAAGTGCCATTTTCAAAGTCGGTGTACACGATTACAAAAAATCTACTTGACCAATCGTTTTGAAATTTTGCACACAGCTTCTGCAACTAATTCTCCAGGCATCGACGATGATAATTTTATTTTTTATAGTTTTTTTTATTTAACTATTAAACTTTTTTTTAGACAGGAATTGAATTCTTGACTTCAAACTTTCATGAAAAATAAAAAATATCGGACGATTCTGTAGACCGTTAGGATGTACTACTGTGGGCATAAAGTAAGGTGAATTTTCAATTTAAAATTCGCGGGCTTAAGATGGCGGACTAGTTTTTTTTTTTTTTGAGTTGGCAGGACTGTTGATGACATGTGGCGGTAATTTCATGTCAATGTCAGTATCAGTACTATATTTACGCATGTGTTTACCAAACGATCAAGAGTGCATTTGTCGATTTTTACAATGTCTGATTTCATTGAGCAGAGAAGTGCCATCAAATTTTGTTTGCGGAATGAAATTTCGGCTGCGAAATCGTTGAAGATGTTGCGTAAGGCCTTTGGTGATTTTACCATGTCCCAGAAAAATGTTTATAAGTGGTACAAAGACTTCAGAGAGGGTCGGGAACGTGTTGTTGACTTGGAGCGCCGCGGACGACCATCGACGTCAACAGATGACCAACACGTCAATGGAGTGAAGGAAACATGGAACATCACTATGGTGCACTATGAATTCCTTCCACCTGGCCAAACTGTTAATAAGGAATATTATTTGAGCGTTATGCGTCGTTTGCGTGAAGCAATTCGTCGAAAAAGACCAGAATTATGGGCCAACAACTCTTGGTTTTTGCTTCACGATAATGCACCGTCGCACACTGCACTCGTTCTTCGTGACCATTTCGCCAAGAATTCGACGCATATCGTACCGCAACCACCGTATTCTCCTGATTTGGCTCCGTGTGACTTGTGGCTATTCCCAAAACTCAAGAGACCACTCCGGGGAACGCGTTTCGAGTCGATTGAAGAGATAAAAGCGGAATCGACGAGGGCGCTCATGGCTATACCGGAAAGGGACTATTTGGCCTACTTCGATGATTTGAAGAGACCTTGGCATAAATGTATTTTATCGGGAGGGGATTACTTTGAAGGGGATGAAATTGATTCAGGAGAATAAATAAAGAATTTTCACTTTAAAAGCACCTTACTTTTTGCCCACAGTAGTACATCGCAATTCAACTTTTTTTGGAGGGGCCTCGGGAGATTCCCTATAACGCCTATACCTGCACATATTTTTCAATTAAACATTTTTAGAATTGTCTAGATGTTACGTTATTAAATGTCATTTAAATTAATAAACTAGATGAAGCCGTTTCGCCACAACAAATTTTTTAAAAGTGGCCCGTTTTGCACCAAATTTAACCTACCATTATTTTGTGTTTACTTTTACTTTTAAAACTTATGTATATTTCTATTTTTTTTTTTGCACATTATGGAGATGAATGTGTAGCTCGCTATTCAAGAAAACAAACAAAACCAGTGGGCAAACGAAGAATATAAGCGAGAGTATTAAATTTTCGTTTCCGATTAAAGAGGGAAGTATGAGGAGTTGTACTTTTGTTTAAATAAAATCTCTTAACATAACAAAGTGAAGCGAAGGGTAAGTAAATAAATCGAGACCAAGCGAACGTCGAACCCTGCGGCCAAAGGGATCGCTGTCTTACGAGATTGGCTAAAGAAGAAAGAAAAAAAGGGAACGAAACTAACTGCATAATAGAACGAAAGGAAAAACGAGACTGGCTCAGCCTATAAAAGAAAAAGGAAAGCTTAGCTTGGCCCTTAGTCCAAGTAAGAGAATTAAATCGAGTGCGTGGGGTACTCCTCGGCGATAATCCAGGATATCAGTAACGAAAGTTGCAACCCATATGTGACGACTTAAAGACCCGTGATGGAAAAAGCAGTTGAATGCGAAGAGAAGGAGAGGGAAGCATTCGCACAGGAGCTCGAATTCAATAAGATCAAGATTTCGACGGAGGCCTGTAGAAGATGCATATGCTAGCCAGAAGCTACCGAACAACTAATGACCATTGGGGGTGGACATAAGACTTCAACGGACAGGAGCGCAACTATCTGAAATCGAAAGGATGAAGATTATGAAAATGAGGGCAAGTTGGATTAGCAGATAGAAGGTGCCGCGTCATTAAGTCGGAGATCGAAGTGGAGGTCGGACTCGGCAACAAAAGACCACAATGGATCTGCTTCGGTCCAGTTGACAAAGAATGCCTCTCACACATATTAAGTTAAAGACTCAATGCCTCTATGCTTATTTATTATTATAGTTTTTAAAGACTAGGCCAAATTTTCACTTCGATATAAGCACTAACATGTGTGAGGAGAACAACTTAGAAATAAATCTTAAAATTACATTATCCAAATATAATTTTCACTAAGCTGCGTAAAATTACTCTTACAAATGGTTTTGTACAACATATTTAACAAGAACTTACGGATATTCATAAAGTTCATGCTCCTTATGCAATGCGGTGATTCGATGTCTAAGCTTTTTTAAAAATGATACCGCGCCGGAAACCTTCGGAAAGCAATCATCCGTTGGAAGTTCCTACGTGGAATGCTGTCATATTACCTGGGTGTATATATCATATTTATTAACTCACATTTACTCCCATCAATGTAAATATATTCTTGAACTCATTGAAGTCTTTTTTTACATGCATGATCTCCTCTTCAAAGTCGTCGACGATAACGTGCATAAACGGCTCAATGTGGTCTTTAATTATGGGTCGAAGCAGAAGAGACCCCGCCAGAAGTAGATCATGCGTATCTTCAAGAGCTTTCTCAAACTGAAATGAGACCATGCGCTCCATTACATCTGTCTTGGCCTTGAAGATGAGGCGATCCTTTTCAAAATGTGAGTGCTCTGCGTCAGGGTCTATGGGATTGTATTGAATGTTTGTCCATTCGCGGTAAATGCCGTTGTACTCTTCAAGAATTTTCTCTAATGCTGCTGTAATCTGGCGACCCTTAAGACCCCCTACCACAATTTTCTCTAATTTCTGAAAGTCGCGACCTGTATTAAACAACTCCTTTAGCTCTTCCATACGGATTATAAACTTGTCTAAGCGCCCAAATATTTCCTCAGGGTGCCAAGTCCAGTCTTGAGAATTGAAAGTGGTACCGATTTTAAATTTCTTTAATGAGTTGCGACATTCCTTATAAATAGATCTATTTGGAAGGATGGATTAAAAAAGTTAGTTTTGCCGTATTCTACCTACTTGTAATAGTCCAGGTGACGTATATTTGTATCCACCTTTTTGTAAGCCTCGTCTACATCCCCTTGAAATATGGAATCGGGTTCAACTGTTCGAATAACGCATTCGATAACGGAGTTATGAAACAAGTTGAAAAACAGCGTCATGTTGCTTAAAGTATGAAAGTAGCGAGAGTGACCCCAAACTAATCCAATCGTTAGCATCAGTGAACGGATATCCTGCCTATTATCGTCCATGTCGTTAGACTCAAATTTGTCCATTTTTTTTTTCTAAAATGACGTATACAATTAATATTATTATTTTATTATATTCATTATTATATTTTATTATTATATTTATTATTGTTATGTGTACAATAACTGTCTGCCTTGTGCCGCCACAATTAAAACATAAGCCAGTTGGACTTGGGTTGGTGCTTACGAGGGTCTGAAGACTCAGCGACAGCCACTATTGAATGCAGGGAAATGCATAAATCTTGCCTATGCATAGGCATAGCTATGGAGTCAAAACAATTCATGATTTTATTTAGGAAACTGTATGGTATTTATAGCTAAGCGAAGTATAAAGAATATGCTTATGTCAACGAAATTATGTGTATAAAGAAATTTGGGTACTGTGTATGATGATCTATAGCGAAATCGGAAAGGTAGCCCAATTCAACTTCCTGATCAGACAATTAATACTTTAATGTTATTGCTATACATATTGCTGTGACTATACATTGAACAGGTGTTCAACCATCGCTAATGTTGAACGCAAAACTGGGTGGGGTTGGTAATGGTGATGACAGCTCAGCGTTTTATCGAGGTTTGGATGTTTACCATCGTGGCTTCCATTTACTGTATTGCCGTCGGAGACCGTATTCAATAACCAATTTTATCCTTTAGTTTAGCCAGCCTTTTGAAGAACATCTACTTGGGTTGTAGTTTTTAAAGCTGGCCCTGATATTTCTTTTACGCCTAACTTGGTGATGTTGCCACAGCGAACGTATGTTAATTTCGTTTCGCTGATCGTAGTGCTGAATGTGCTAGCACTCATTGTTGAGTTGCGCGCGGTTCAGCCTGAGGAGAGTAATACTAAGCCCGTTTCTTCAAGGTGGTCTGTGGACGATGTTTCCTTCCACACAGCTTAAAGCTTTATTTTTTTCTGTATTCAAAGGTGTATTACACTAACGGTACGTACAGACTAACAATTTACAATTTAAACACAGAATACAGTTGACGGTTTGGAAAAAGATTTAAGAATAAAGGGCATGCGCCGTGCGGTACCGCCGCAGAGCATTGCTTCGCAAGCGCGAGGACCCCTACTTCGAAGAGTATGTGCTGCGCTTCCTCCACTATGCCCTATGCCCCTATGCCTATGCGGAAGCAACCGTGTCCGCTAAGCGCCTGGGTATGCTGGCCTGTGGCCTTCCCACCCAGCACGCTGTGTGAGGGATGAGGGTGTACGTCCAGCGTCCTTTTGACGAGTTGTCCCACCGTGCCAGCCTGCTTTTTAGCCTTCTCCGTCTAGCAGCCTCCGTTATCTCGGCCTTGGAGCCTAGAACTGCTGTGCTGTCCTGCAAATCTCCGTCCTCTCCCATATGAGCTCCGTGAGAGGCATCACATCTTCCGAAATAGTCTGGAACGAGTACGCGGTCCTGGAACACAGCCTGTGTATTGCCTCCACCCCTCGGATGTAGCTCTTTACCTGTGTGGCTTTCGTCCAAACAGGCACTGTATACAGTATCTGCGACGTGACGATGGAAGTGAGCAGCTTCTGGGATTCCTGCTCCGGACCTCGGGAATTGAGCAGCATCCTGGATAGCACTCTTGCAGTTCCGCTGGCCTTCTTGTGAACGTACTCCAAGTGTTCCTTATACGACAGGTGGGTGTCGATCAGGACGCCTAGGTATTTGATGGCCCGCTGTGACAGGATCGTGGTCCCACCGCCCTGCACTCTGGCTGTCTTCACCATTTTCCGACTAAAAATCAGTACAGCCTCTATTTTGTGAGCCAGCTATCACTAGACACGGCCTCTATCGCTTGGATAGCCGCATTGGCTTGGTCCTCGAACATGGCGAGCTGCTTGGCTACTAAAACAATGGCTACGTCGTCGGCAAAGCCCATTAGGGTGGTATTGGCTGGCATCGGCAGCCCTAAGAATCCGTCGTACACCTTCCCAATCGTGCTTAGCAGGCAGAGAGGCCAGAAAGAAGACACCTGGTGGTTTGCTAATGCTAGCTTCATCGCCCTATTCGTGATCGCATCTGGGCCAGGCGCCTCTTCGCTTTAGGTTTCTGCCTGCCTGCAATACCTTCGCGTCCGTGACCAGGCAGTTGTCGCTCAAGCTATGCTCTGACCCGGGGATATTGGTGAGTTGCTGTCCTCGCGGAAGCAGGGCACTGACAATCTCGTCCAGCGCCACAGGCAGCGTGACCGTTTATGGTATGTTTTGCAATGTAAAAAACGCTCTTCAGCTCGCTTCTCGGCGCTCTGTAATACTCGTTGCAAGTCTGCAGCACAAAGCGGCCTCTGGCATTGGTGTGTGAGCAACCCCAATCCAGGACCCAGGCGTTGAAGTCGCCCCCGACCACCACATTCCTCCGTCCTCGCAGATCGCTGCTCAGCTTGTCCAGTATCCTGATGAAGGACCCCAGTGAGAGGAAGGGCGCCAGATAGCAGCTATACAGCCGCATGCCATCTTCGTTCGAACGGACGAACCCTTTTGCCGTCTTGGTGTCGCACATCTGCAGCACCTCCTTCCCGCAGATCCACAGGCCAGCTTGCCAGTAAGATCAGTGGTTTAATAGCTGCTGCTCCCCACCCTGTAGGTTTTGCTGAGGATTCCCACCTCCGAGCCCCTTTTGCACACTTTCTTAGTCAGGAGATCCTGCAAAGCTCTGCAGTGATCTAGGTTTAGTTAAATCAACTGCATGATGGCCGTAGGTTCTCGGGACCGTTGCTGGAAGCTGGACAGCCGCCTGCCTGATGACCGACCTCCTTCTTTCCAGCTGCTAAGCAGATAAAGCACTCCGGCGCCTTGCTGCAACTGGCTGCCTTGTACCTATTTCCGCCACACTTAATGCAGCAGTCACTCCGGTCCACTGGGCTCTTGCAGTTAGCTGCAATGTGCCCGTATTCTGGGCATGGGAAACACCTCGGAGGACCAGCGCTTTCCCGGCTTCTGTAGTTGGACCAGCCGCACATCACGTCGCTGAAGTTTGCGAGTTTGCCAATATTGACCCGTTCCGCTGATTCAGCTTGAAGCTCTATGGAACTGTGTGTCAAAAACATTGAGCTGTTGTGTTGATGCGTTTTTGACCAAATCAGATCGGATTTTTATTAAACGATCTCATATAATGCATACGTCTTATTGTGAAATAAATGAAATTCACACCGATACTCCGCGCTAAAACTTCCTTAATGATTAAAGCATATGTGTTCGCATATGATGATTAAAGTATATGTGCTCGTGGTTTGGCAACATTAGACATAGCTTAAACTCGTCCTCAATCAATATCATTAATTGATCTATGTGGCTATTGCCGGATTGATCCCAGCTTACTGTTTTCCACATTGGACGGGGGATGATGCTGAGACTTCATGCTGTACCGGTAACATTTGATCCGGCGGAAAATAGTCCTGAATTTCATCTAGTTGATCTCTCAGTTGTTGAGGAGATACTAGCATGGGACTTATGATTTGGTGGCGAACATCAGTAAAGACGCTAGCTATCTCATTTTCCATCGGCTTTTGCGACTCGTAACACAGTCAGATAATATTCTTATATCGGTTCAATATGGTGATTAATGTGTCACATTTACTGGTTGTCCCATTCCTAGTGGGAAGTTGAGTAGCATTGCCAGCAACGTTGAAGGGATCAAAAGCTTCATTTTCTTTCTCTGTGTTGGAATTCTTTCTGACATCGTTGTTTCTGCGATGGAGCTGCGAGGACGACTTGTGGCTTCTTCCTTTAAAAGCGGATCAAGCCGAGTTCCTGCGCGTTTGCATACGCCCGAGGCAGTTTTAAGGTCTACTACCCGGACGTGGTTGACCTTGCCAGGATAAGTATTTACTATCCTTCACATTGACCAACTCATCACCGTCATATTGTCTTCCTTTACGAGAACTAATAGGCCTTCTTCAACATTCTGCGACATGGTATATTGGTTTGAAGTTCTTCTAGGTACTCCATGGACCACTAATTCCGAAATGCTTGCCTTAATTTGGATACTAGTTCCCATCTCTTCACCAATGTGAGGCTAAGTTGACATCGGGATGAGCTATCAATGGCTCATCAATAAGAAAGTACCCTGGAGTAAGGGCTTATGTATCAGTCGGATCTGATGACATTGGGGTACGTGGCCGTGAACTGAGGTTTGCTTCAACTTCAATGATCACAGAGTTGAGCTCCTTAAATGTCAACGACGATGTGGCTGTGACTGATACCAGTAGTCGTTTGGCTGATTTTACCGCAGCTTCCCAAAGGCCGCCAAATGATTGTGCTCGGGGCGGTATGAACTTTAATTCCACATGCGATTTGTTGCAATTGTGAATAATTTGGGCCTGGGCCCTATCTGTGAAGATCGCTTTCTAAGGTCTTCAATTGATTGTTGCCACCGATGAAATTGTTGCGTTATAGCAGTGAATGGACTGGCATTTACCGCGTCGACTCAAATCACTCACTAGTTCCAGATGCACTGCCTTTGTGGCGAAACAACAAAACACTGCTATATAGGCCTTGTCTGGTCTTTTCCCACGGATCTTGTGATAAATCCAAATGGGCCCGTAGTAATCAACACCAGAGTTGAAGAATGGCCGTGCCTGTGTTACTCGGTATGCTAGAAGGTTGCCCATAATTTGTTGCATTAATCTGGGTCGTGCCTTCGTACACTGGACACAACAGTGTATATTGCTTCTTGCCATTGTTCCTTTTTTTTGTTTCAACAGCGAAATCAATCTGCTGAATGGTGCGAAAGTTGATAGGCCTTGCACGAGTCAACTGACCGACCCATAGTGTGATTGTAGTGGTTCTGTTCCTTTTGTTACAAAATCATATATATATATAGCATATATATACATATACATATATATATATAAATCATTGAAAAGAACGCCCAATAAAAAGACGTCTTCATTTGCTGAGTTAATATTTCAAACTGAATCTTTATTTCAAAGTCCGCGTTTAGGTAGCGGTCATGAGATTCCTGAAACTAGTCTTATCGCTAGACCAACGCAGTGGTTTGTTTAACCCTAACATGTGGAAAATTCTTGAGTGCGATGGGAAAGACACAGCTACCCCGCACTTATCTTTGAAGATATTTTTGTGACACTCAGGAGCTCAGATTACATATTCGTCAAGATTACATTTTTGTCTGTGCTAGGCTCAAGTGGCCGCTGTTTAAAGATACGCGCACATGCGCACAAGCAGATCACAGCTGCATCGATTTGTTACAGATCTACATGTGTACATATGTATATTTGTATGTATTCATATATATATATAAAACGTGTTTATGTGTGAACATTCTGCCATGGGCCAGCAAGATTGGGTGTGGGTGTACAATTTTAAAATTTGACATATAAAGTACAACATTTATTAATATACAAACATATTGAACAATTATAGATTTCATAACACGATTAAGTGGACTGTAGTTTTTAATAATTTTTTCTTTAACTTAACTGTTAACATTTAAGTTCCTTGCAAAGACCCCGTAATTTAGGTGTACATTTTCGTAATTAAAATAAACAAATAATTATACAACAATAATTATCAAGCATATAATTAAAGAGGTATGACCAGATGTGATGCAAATTTATCCCCTTTAATTTTTTAATTCTGTATGGCCCTATTTTAAATGCGCTCGTTCCTTCCTCTGGCAAATTATTTACTCGCAAATTATGTAGAATTTAAAGAGTGTTTGAATTCATCCAAATACGAGTTAGAATCTAATATGCGCTTGTATACACAATTAGCTAGTCTACCTGATGTGAGTGATCATATACTACAAACTACTCCGACCACACTGGAACTGGAATTACCCTATATGAATTGTACGGGTATTTGCTAAGTAAAATATTTATAAATACCTCCGAAGTGAGGTCTTGCGATTTCCAGTCGCTCTAGGGGATTCATCCCTCTAAATTTGTGGCATTGTTTTACTGTATGTCCCATCATTTTGCAGATTGGGCACCTTTCACCCCAATTTGAAAAATTATTTTGATTTGGAAAATTATAATTATTTGACATATTGACAGTCTTTTTGACAGGTTTTTCCTCCTGCACAGAGCTAGTCGAACTCAGCCGTTGCTCCAAAAAATCCATGACATCCGATAACTTCTGGATGTCTTTCGTTTTCTTAATGTGACTCTCATAAAGCTGCAGAGTCTGTGTATTAAATTTTTTGAGCACCATATGAGCAAATATCACATCAACTTCTTTGGACAGATTTGCCTTAAGTTTAACGATGTGTACCGCTTCATTAATGGTGTCTATGAAATGTTTAATCTGCCTAACGGAATCAATATTTAAATTTGATAG